>JXSR01S037951.1:9715-20062 GCA_000969725.1 Ophiothrix spiculata
TATGTTTTTGTAAAGCGCTCCGTTCCTTGTGGGGCGCTATATAAATGCTTGTGTAATAATAATAATAATAATATGACGAACTAACCATTGTTGTTTTATTCACTTCATAATTCATTTGCAAGTCAAAAGTCAGGTCAGTAACAATTAAAATGTTGCATTCATAATTTCACTTTAAGGAACATTTAGCTATTCCATAAAGGCGACATGATTGCCATTTACTATTTGCACACTGATGTGAGCTCTCTACTAGATGAGAATCGAGCCCACGGAGTTTGTGTGTGCAACACATGGTCCAAGAATGACCTGTTCCAAGAAAAACTTACCATGAAAGCCTTCTTCTCTTCGTGCGTTTGGAAACGACCATGTCCAAACTTGGAAGTGGTATCGATGAACTTCAAGTTGATCTTCTCCAGTGAACGACGGCTTGACTGGACAATCAGAGACTGCAGAGGGGCAAAAAAATAAATTTTTAGTCTACTTTGATACCCAATAATGCTGTTATTACACATTCATTTTCAATCAGTTTCATAAGCATAGGTGTTCCTTGACACCCTAGCAAAAATTTCATTCATAATATTTTTACAATCATTATCTTTTCCTGGCTCATGAAACTTCCTGTTTATAGTTGTGCATTTCTGCGAATTCTTGCATTTTTCTCTTGCATCAGAAGGAAGGCAACAGATACTTATCAGCATTGGTAATCTGATCACGCATTACTGTTTTCTCATCATATGCGTAACAAAATGCTTGCAAATTTCAGCTATAAAAAGTGTTGATTACTTTGACGAGAAAAGAATTGTAAATTTATCTAACTTTTACTTACCTTACGCAGGGTGATAACACGTTTCTTGGTACCAACGGTGCATCCCTTGATCATCAAGAAATCGTTCTTCACCTCGCCATAATGTGGGAAACCACCCTGTAAAATTGAAGGCAAACAAATCAAGAATTGATATCAAGATGAATCAAGCTCTTAGCTCTAGGCTGCATATTCGAATCTTGAACTTATCAAATTTTAAGGGTTTTGTTAATTTCAAAAGCACCACGAGACTTGGAACAATTTTTTCTTGTCTGACACATCCCTTGCAAAAGTCTAAGTAAGAGTTCAACCATGGAAGTTACTACATTCAACCAGCAGTGTTCCCTCTACGACAGCAATGCTCTTAAGAATTCAGGTTCAATAAAACTAGAATAAATAAATTTTACAAAGGCTCAAGCTTACATTGTGAAAATTGCACCAATTTTAACTTAGTAAAATTGAAACTTTTCACTTTTTTGTTTTGAAAACGCTTCAACCAATTTTTGAGCTTCTGCGTCGATCTCGCAACAACACTGCCAACCAAGTACAGTCATGATGCACGGCATTAATGAACATTGTTTAAATTCTTTAATCATAATTAACTTGCGCAGAGAAAATTTGAAAAGGACAACCATCTTGATTCATGGCACAATCAACTTTAATTTTGCAAATCAAGATCAGACCAAAAACAAATGTTGCATTCATAATTTCACTTTAAGGAACATTAAGCTATTCCATAAAGGCGACATGATTGCCATTTATTATATGCACACTTGATGTGAGATCTCTACTAGATGAGAATCGAGCCCACCGAGTTTGTGTGTGCAACACAAGGTTGAAATGCAAAGATTTCTAAAAATATCAGGTCTACTTTCTGTTGTTGGTCTCTGTATTAGAAAGTAATTGATCTATGTATTGGAGAGGCACCATTAGATTTCCAGGGGGGAGCAGGAAGTTGGATTCAGGAGCAAATTTGTTACCCTGGAAATTACTGTTTTTCTGCCTTTTCATGTTCAGGGGGGAATTTTTTTACTTCCTGCCCCCCCTGGAAACCTAATGGTGCATCCCTTTTAAATGTCTCTTGAATGGATACAATTATTTTGCTCAATAAAACTTAAGTTATGAGCTGTAGACGTAAAGTCGCCATCGGAACTGAATATAGGAAAGAAACACTTGACCATGCTGCCTTAACCAAGCAAAGGAAAGTACATATACTGATGTTGATTTTTAAATATTTATAGTCATGATTGTCCAGCAACATGCTTCCTTTGAATTAGCTAAGAAATCATAGACTTGGGGTAGTGTTGTTTCCAGTATTCAATTGATTTCTCAGAATAACTGACAAAATTACTACTTCGCTCAAAACATTAATTTGAATTCCTTGCACAAAAAGAACTCAACAATTATTGCCAAAGTGTATGAAATCACAAACCTGTGTTTAGTTTGTGCTACTTGCATCAACATAAACTGTTATGTTATTAGGAGTGGGCTATAAATGGGTGATTTTTCGGTTTGCCTTGTCAACAGTTTTTTTGGATTGCACTTGACCTATCTCAACTTGAAATGACAAAATTTTTGGTTATAGGTCAAAGAAAAAAGTGTGCTGCGCCCTCTAGTGTCAGTGTGTCGCCATAGTAAATATCTGTGTATTAGAGAAGAAAATGCTTAAAATCTAAAAATCGTTTACATTTTGAAGCAATTTCAATGTTTTAATATGTGTAAATAAGTTATGAAATCTATGTTAAGAGTTTTCATGACTATTAGATATTTCGTTGTCGTAAAAATTGACGTTTTCCTTCAAAATTGTGTGTGAGGGCGCTTTTAATGATTATGCGCAAAAGAAATTGCTTTTGCTAATTTTAAGGTAGCAGCTGCCAAGGCGGTATCAAGTTTGATCTGCTTACAAAATTTGAGCCTTCTATCTACTTTAGTTTGTCAGTTAGACTCGTTTAAATACGTCAATAATAACCCTATGTAAAAGCATAGGGGTCAACGAACTTTTCCCTATACAAATGTATAGGAACATTAAAATAACGTTAAAATGGGTACTACGATCAAACTAATTATAGTACAAGGCTCAAATTTCTTGGGTAAATTAAACATCAGAGTATCCTAACATCTGCATACTTTAATTTACACAAAGTTGTACAAATTGCGCATAATTGCAAAAAGCGCCCTCGCTTGGAATTTTGACCAAAACCTCAATTTTCAAGAATACGAAATGACTAGGGTTTACAAAAACTTCATATTTGTGTTCCTTTGACTCCACTTGATAACCATTGACCCATTCACAAATCAAAAAGATCAAGAATTGTGAATTAAAAAACAATTTTTGTAAAATAAACAAGAATTTCTCTAAAATGACATACGGTCACAAGAGGGCGCGGCACACTTTTTTCTTCGACCCAATTAATTTTTTTCCGCCATTTCATGTTGAGATAGATCAGTTGCAATGCATAAAAACTGTTGACAGATAGAAATTCTGAAAAAAGCAATTTTGACTTACGTATAGCCCACACCTAATGTTATCACATCTACAATAAATCTTGGGAAAACTTACCATGGGGTTGATGCTCTTGTCAGTCAAATCATACTCGGTAGAAGCATTGTTCTTGATCAGCTTGCCGTCCTTCATGACGTAACCCTCACCAATGCGGTACACTTTCTTGTTGATCTCAGTTCGGTGATGGTAACCTTTCTGACCAGCACGGGCAACACCATACCCAACACGAGCGGGATGCCATGCACCGATACAGGCGACCTTGCGCAAACCTTTGTGGGTCTTGCGTGGAAGCTTCTTGGTTCCCCAACGGGAAGTGACGCCTGAGAAAAATGCAAAATTGAATGTTTTCAGAACAAAGGGAAAGTCTGACGAAATTTTAGCTTGAAAATAAAATGTCTGAGGGCATCAGAAGGAAGGCAACATATGTTTCATCAAAGATGATCAGAATATGTCATTTGACAGTTCTCATCATATACCTCATGGATTGCAACTTATTTTTTAAAATCGGTATCAAATGCACATCTTCATTTGTTTTTATTTAATCTTTGGCAAGACAAAACCATTTTAAAATCAGTAAAAATTAGTATTTTTCATTATCATCCAAACTAATTCCTTTTTGACGTTCCTCACCAATATATTTAATTTTAGTTTGAAAGAGTTTCATTTTTTCCCAAAAAATATTGAAGTGGCCTTCACAGCTTACCCTTGAATCCATGTCCTTTGGTGACACCGATGATATCCAACATTTCATTCTGCGAGAAGACCTTGCCGATTGAATGAGGTTTCTCCAGTTGTTCCCTGGCCCAGTCAATCTTGTCAGAGATGCTTCCACCATTCACTTGAATCTCCATGATGTGTGCCTTCTTTTGGCGCTGGTTCATCAGCTTCATCTGCAGGGAATATTTGTTATGAAGATTTATTGAGCTTTTTTTTTCGCTCGGCATGATATGAAAACATCTACGGCAAATGTTCGAAATTTACAAAGTTTACTAGGCATCAGAAGGAAGGCAACATTATTGTTTCAACACGAACAGTCAGATAATGTTTCATCACTTGCCAAGGCATTCGGACAATACTAAAGACCAAAATATTTATTCTTTAAAAAGATATAATCTTCTCTAGTGTTGATGAAATATCAAAAGGTATTGTCCCATAAGGTTGAACATGGGTATCTCCAACCTTAACAAAACCAATTTAAGGGAATTTTTAATTGGACACAAGTGTTAGGCCTACACAGGCTGCACTTAAATGGGGAAACATCACCCGCCATCTTGCCATGGGCTTGAATACAGTTCTATATTAAAAGAATACAACATTAAACCAACCCGTATGAAAACCACAGGTATTATAAGTTGTATGCCTATCATTCCTGCTCAAATAAGATGGCTTCTTCCTCTACTGGTGCTTTCCACCCACTTTAGCCATTCAAAAGGAACTCGCCTGATGAGTCTTTTGGCTTGCCTTTGTATACATTAAAAACATTTTAGATGAAGAAATATAAACTTAATCATCTATGCGTCTTGATTATGTCCAAAAAGACGCATACTACTGTTTGCTATTTTGCATTAAATGTTACAAAATGATAGCAATTGATATCTGTGATAACTTAGCTACAAAGAGCTTTTACAATTTATGTACTCTCCACAGATGAGCTAAAAAAGCTATTAGTTGGTTTTATCATTATATCAAAATGACTGATACAGTGATAGTCTATTAAGAGTTTATCTCATTAAGAGTTTATCTCGATCATGATAAGAGCCGTATAGGTCTAAGCAGGTGGCATGGTATAATCATTGAACCCTTCACTCTTAAAAAGGATCCAAATTGATCCGATAAAGTATCAAATATGAGCTTACTCTTTTCCGGATCAATTTTGATCCAAATTGATCCGGATCAAAATTGAGGAGAATTTGGATCAAAATTGATCTGGAAAAGGGTAAGCTCATATTTGATACTTTATCGGATCAATTTGATCCTTTCTTTTTAATAGTGTTGGATAACTACATGTATTTTGGGAGGATTATTAAGTGGCTTTGAGAAAGGTGTTCAAATTATATCTGAGCAGTCCCCCTCTACTAACACTGTATGCAGTGGGGTTTGAACCCCATCCTTTTTATTTTAAACCCCACTCTTTTTATCCAGACACCCTTTATACTGAAAGTTCTATGAACCCACCCTTTTCATGAACTTTGATAAGTTTTTCATACTGATGGAGTACTGAATTATGAATTCAGTTCACTGATTAAGCCTAGCTCAGCAATGTGGAGAACATAAATGGTGACAACAATATCTTATGATGATATGCTCATTTTGATTCTCAGATCTTATCAACATAATTTCAAAATAGTCACAGGGTAAGCATAAGCAACCCACCCTTTTTATTTCAGACCCAACCTTTTTATCAAGGCACCCTTTATACTGGAAATTCAGTGAACCCCACCCTTTTGACAATTTTTGGATTTTTCTAGACCCAACCTTTCTAAAGCGTGCCGTGCATACAGTGACTAATTACAAAGTTTACTGTACTTGCCAATGCTCACTAGGCATCAGAAGGAAGGCAACATTATTGTTTCAACACGAACAGTCAGATAATGTTTCATCATTTGCCAAGGCATTCGGACACTACTAAAGACCAAAATATTTATCCTTTAAAAAGATTTAATCTTCTCAAGTGTTGATGAAATATCAAAAGGTATTGTCCCATAAGGTTGAACATGAGTCTCTCCAACCCTAACAAAACCAAATACTGTAAAAGTAGAAATTTTCGCGAGGTTTTTATTTTCGCGAATTTCGCGAATCAATCCTCAAACGCGAAAATAAAAACTCACGAAATATAATGTCATTTATCGACCAATTAAAGTTTCTCTCAAAATACGTAACAAGCAAAGCAGTGAGTCTGTGCATGTAAAGCTGTTGAATTCGGAAGTTTAATCATTCAGCCAGCTAAATCACGACCGATGTAGATGGTAAATATGAGGCAAATATTTCTCAAACCAATCATGTGATAGTGAAAAAAGTTGAAAGTATAATGATATATTAGGCTTTTTAGTTGAAAGAAATGGTCTTGAGACATGTCAATCACTGTTGTAATCAACTTTCCACACTGTAAAATCTGCCGATAATTGGCGATGAATGTCAAATGAATGTTGTTAATGGCGACTTGGTAAGCTTACTCGTTGATATTATGCAACTCAATTTTGGTAATCGCGAAAATAAAAACTCGCGAAATGTCTGTTAGAGGCAAAATCGCGAAAATATCTTCTCGCGAAAATATAGACTTTTACAGTAAGTGAATTTTCTGATCAATTAAAGGTGTTCAGCACATCTCTGTGGTCGGTCAATATACACCGAAATGCCAAAAAAGGGGGAATTTGGGACTACACCAAAATATACTTTCTGAAATTATTTTGTATTACAGTACCATACTATTTTTCAATTTTAATTTAAATTGATTCTGAAAAATTTGGTGGCGTATTTTTGCTCTTGATCCAGATTTGCTTTGCAACAAAAACCCATTCTGAACCCGTGAATCCATAACCCACTTTGAAAACTGGTGTCAATCTCATCAGAGTACAATTTAGGCCATAATGTCATTACCTGGGTGTGTGCAATGACACGGATGACCTTGCAGTACTTCTTCATCACCTTCAAGTCGCGTTCAATCTCCCCCTTGCCTGTGTCATCTGCCCACTTCTTGGAGGCTTTGGTGAATGCCTTCTTCTTGGCACGGTACCTGTATCATCCACGCGCACACACAGAGGGAGAGAGAAAACACAAAACATAAAACACAAGGGGGAGCAGGGCGAGCCTCATCACACAGGAAGTGCGAGCGGAGGCTCTTTTGCGGCTCATCAAGAGTTATCTCCAGAGAGGAGCCGCAAATAAAACGGTTGGGGGACTTGACCATATCATAGGCACTAAGTGCCCAGTGGATATGCGGACAAAAAATGCCTCATCAACAGTTCATGTTGAGCGGAGACACAAGGTTACATTATTTTTTGAATACTGATTAGTTTGTGCAGCCCAAACCTGTCTCATCAGCAGTGTATTACAGAGCGGAGACAAAACATTTTTGATTAATGATTAGTTAAAAGCATGTTTAAACATTTGTTTCATTGTCCTGAGAGCAGACAATTTGTAAGTCTAGATCTTCTTTTTTCCTTCGATGAACCACTTTTTAGGCGCCAAATGTCTAAACCATAAGTTGCAAGTAGACAAATCAGATTACAGAGTGCCGCACATGAATTCAGCAGCCATGGCTGGTCGCTTTCTAAGCTGCACTCCCCAATGTGACCATTTACACAACAAACTCAGAAATTGGCTACCTATAATAAACAACCCTAATAATTGAGGTACGTATTCCAGACCAAAAACCGTCACAGTTAGAAAGCCCTGCAAATAGCCATGGCTTTTGAATTCATGTTCATATTCATATTCATATTCAATACAAAATTCAATGGCATTGATTGTCATAAATAATCCTTCACAGGCAAAAACAAACGCCACAGTAGAAGCCTAACACAGCCTGTGCTTGTTGGGGTTACATTACCAGTTCTTGTAGAAGCGTCGCTTGCACTCATCACTCAGATGTTCAGCCCAGACGGTTTTCAATGTGCGCAGACCCTTTGGAGTCTCGATGTAGCCGGTAATACCAACAATAACCATAGGTGGAGTTTCCACTATTGTCACAGCTTCCACTATCTCCTTTTTATGCGACTCTGTAAGACAATGGATACAAAGATTCCAATAAATAAAAAAATATCATTTCAAGGAAACGTACCTTACAGAATGTTTAATACCCTGGGGCCCAATGCCATTGAGAAATGGGTGGCTTTTTTGACCCTACACAAGCTACCTGGCAGTTGATGAATCTGCAGCTTTAAATTTGGTGCTCTTTCTTCTTCAATCTACCTACCAACACATCCAACTTTGTTGGAGCTATAGCATTTTAATCTCTTCCAATTTTCTGGTACGATACTCAGGGATGCAAGTCACAACTTACAATTCAGGCCTTCATTTTTAAGGCGAGCTAGAGTGATTGGTCTCCTATGCTCGCCTTAACAGTCTCTTAGGAGAGCAATATTTAGCTCACCTCAAACTGCTAAAATAGCTAATATCTAATGGTATGACCTCAAATCACTCTCCTGACAACTCTCCTTGAACCTTTCAGGAGAGTTAATTATAGCTCTTCAGAATTTTTCAAAAATGAAGCCCTGCAATTGCCAATCACTCAAGGATTTTGTAGTCAATAGATCCAGGCTTTCACCAATTCATGAGCTTTCGCGACATACTACCTTAGCAGGAACATTGCCAGCCAGTATAATACACGTCAACAATACACGACATAATAGTCACATTAAGTTGTTCAAGTTCTATAATCATAAACTTCTGCAATCATAAACTTCTGCTGAACAAAATATGAACTTTTTGCAGGACAACTAAATTTTGTTTCTTCATTCAGGCACTGTTCATGCCACCTACTTCCATATTACTTTTGCAAGTCAAAATCAGAGTAATAAATAAGGAACATTAAACTATTCAATAAAGGCAATATAAGAGTAAAAAAAAATATGTTGCATTCATAATTTCACTTTAAGGAACATTAGCTATTCCATAAAGGCGACATGATTGCCATTTACTATTTGCACACTTGAAGTGAGCTCACTCTACTAGATGAGAATCGAGCCCACGGAGTTTGTGTGTGCAACAGACAGTTGAGGTCTAAGATCTCTAAACATCCCAGTCCACATGTACTTCCTGTACGTTGATCTCTGTATGGTGTCTCTTGAGTGAATACAATTAGATCGCTCAGCACAACTTTGCACAATAAGATTTGTAATTAGCTGTACACATAATCACTTTCGGAATTTGATTTCTCAGAATACCGACCGGTAGGCCTACTGACAAAATTATTCACTTGGCTAAATACTAGTATTAGCATTCACAATTCCTGGCTTTATTTAGAACAAAATTGGACATTTGAGCAAGGTTAAGGTTTCAGGCACCCAGGAGCCATTTAGCTCCAGGTGATTCAGACAATTCAAACACATACATCAGGAGATATATTCTGGCTCAATAGACCTTTTCAAACCGATCTTTTCCGGAGCTTCCCGAAAGCTTTCAGAACAATTCCGATTGTTTCCGGGAATAAAAAGTACCTCATTGCCTCATCGTTTGACAAAGTTCGAAACTTCTACAGTATGTTTCCAACAACGACGAACGTTGCCGTTTTTATCATGGCACTTTTGCGGTACTATAAATTTTGTTTTCATTCATAAATGATTGTCGTCTGCCGCGTATACGCAGCTGTGGCACGTGACCATGTTTTCCGAAGTTTTCCGATCGCTGTTTGAAAAGGTCTATACTGTTTGAGAAAAGGCTCAAATTTAAATCAGTCTGCTTTTAGAAAACAAGCAATTATCACCAACTTACTTGAACCAACTCTGTCTACTTCACGGACAATGTGGGTCATACCAGCCTTGTACCCCAAGAATGCGGTGAGATGAACTGGTTTGCTGGGATCATCTGGTGGGAATGTCTTCACTTTACCACGATGACGCTTGCACCGCTTTCTGGGTAGAAAGCCCAAGGAACCATGACGTGGTGCTGAGAACTTACGGTGAGACTATAAGAAAACAAAAATGAAGGTCAAATAAAATAAATAACATGTTTCCAAAATTTAGCAAAGGAACCAGGAACACATATTGGCAATAGCGGTGGGTTATTATACATGGGTCAAAATCGGCGATGTTTCAAATCATTTTTACTCTGATTTGAAACATCACCATTTTATAATAACCCATTACTATTTCAGGAATTTTTATTGTCAATTTTTTTCAGTCCAGGTCAGCAAGTTCTTGTCATGTCATAGCATTAAATATTTTCTTTTCATCACATCTTTTTCAGAAACATGTTAATTCATGAATCGTTATTTTCTCTATATCACATCATTTTCAGAAACATGTAAATTCATGAATCGTTTCTCACAAAGGGTGAAACTAAGAAATTTGTAGCGTAAACAAAGACGCAACTTCATCGTGTGAAG
>JXSR01S037958.1:0-15706 GCA_000969725.1 Ophiothrix spiculata
CCCTAAAAATTAGACTTATTCAGGTAAAATTGAAATCCTTGGAAAGTAAGCTTTCCAGCAATGTCTAACTTTGTAGGTTTTAAGTGTATATATTCAGAGTTACGATCCGTTGAATACAAATTGGCATGATTTTACCAATGTTTTTGTGTGAAACAAAAATATGACCAGTTAATGACTTATGTCCAAAAATGGTTGATTTGGACATATCATGACTATTCGTGGCCTTGTTTCAGTTGACATGATGACTTGACTCGTCTTGATATTGAAAGTCCCTTATTGGTAAAGGGTGGTGGAGCATATCGAAGGCGAACAATGAACAACGAAAGTTATTTGGATTTAAGAGGGACTTTGTTTTCTTACATATACAATGTTTTTGATGGATTCTAGTTAATTTAAGGGTGCTGATTCCAAAACTGATGAGTCCCAAAATCTACCCTTGAGGGTTTTTCAGGAAACGCAAAAACCATGCCAATGTGTTCCTCTCGTCACCAGGATGCAGAAAAAGTATAGTTTAACCTATCTCCGATGTTCGGTTCTTGAGTTATATTCAAAAACGTAAACATGTCATTCAGGGGTCACACGTTTAGCCCTATGGGAGTCAAAAATTTCAAAAGTATCTGATTTTGCTGGAAAAAGTCGCAAAATATTCCTCGTGCAAAACTGTCTTCATAAAGTTATAGTTTTGAGTGTATCTGATCATTCCTTGCTATGGTAACAAGCCAAACCTGTTTTGTTGGCACTGATGGCAAGTAATGTTAATGAGTGTTTTGCTTGATACCATAGCAACGATTGATCAGAGACGTTTGAAACTATTACTTTGTGTAGACAGTTTTGCACGAGGAACATTTATCAGCAAAATCGGACACTTCCATAGGGCTAAACGCGTGACCTTTTTACGTTTTCGAATAACTCAAGAACCGATAGGTAAAACTATACTTTTTCTGCATCCTTGTGACGAGAGGAACACATTGGCATGGTTTTGAACAAGATTTGACCAACTTTGAAATTTATTTCCCCTCTCCCCCCCCCCCCCCCCCTTTTGATTTTGGCGTTTCCTGAAAAACCCTCAAGGGTAGGCTTTTGGCACTCACTGGATTTGGAATAAGCACCTTCAAATTGACTAGAATCTGTACAAAAACATTATAATGTAAAAAAACAAGGTCCCAAATGCCTGTAGCTTGGACTATATACACTTATAATATTGGCGAAAAAAGTTTCTGAAAATAAATGAAACAGATGTTTGTCTTGCTTTATTTAGCCAATTTTTGCCTTAGCACGTGATTTTTGACTTTGTCAAATTTTGTGAAATTAGCGCAAGCTTCAAAACTTTACAGGGAACAAGGGGGAGAACAACTGTCTTCATGTGTTGTGCTTTTTTTTTCTGAATACATTTTAAATATTTTGAACGACATGGTATAATAGGAAGGGCATTAATTGATGTGTATAACCTATTAACGCTTGATATTTCATCATCCAAATTCTTTCACGCGATTATCGTTTCGTGATGTGAAAGATGAATATTGGACGAGAAAGTTCATAGAGTAGTCAATTTTCGGAAAAGTTAACACAGCAAACAATTTTACTCGATCTTCTTGACGTCACTGATTAGGACTCTTTTAGGTGACCGTTTTATGAAATTAGATGTTAAGTTTTCCATTCGAGGTCTTACACACTTTAACACAACTATTTCTTCAAATGATGGTTGACCCATTAATACGACTACTTTAAGCCATGTATTTTATGGTACCACGTTGTGCTCTCTCGGGCACGTTGTAGATTTTCGATAATACAGAGTAATTGTAGACCACGCATTTCAGGTGTTTTCCCCCAGCTATCTCTTGTTGTATAAGGCTCACAGCAAGTTTGCTCTCATCAGTAACCAAATCTACATTGTTTATTTTAATAAAAATCTATGGTGTATAAATTAGGGATTTTCCCTGATCCACAGGAAGCTTGGTCTCGTCAGCAATTCAGCTCGTTTTGCTTATTTCGATTAAGCTCTATGTTCTATCTAATCAATATCTATGTAAAAGGGACTCTAGCAAAATAGGACGTGTTTTCAAATCTATTAATGGACTAGTCTAATCCTATAGGGCTTAGTCACCCATCAGCGTATAGAGTAAAAACGTTTGTACGAATAACGCACGCTGTATCGGTCATGCATGTATATTGATTGCCAAAACATTGTGCGTAATTCGTAAGTTTGGACCGGTGATGTGTGACTTAGCTTAGAGGGATTAATTAAACTATATTCAAGTAAAAGTTAGGGAAACGCTTGTTTAATTCTTGGAAATGAATTGAAATTTATTTTTATATTCAAATTTCATTCTCATTTCATGACACTATATCCCTTTTTTATTTCATATTTTCTCAAACGGATTTTTCTATTAAAAAGCAAATCTAAGTTACTCAAGAATGTTTGTTTCAATTAAAAACAAAGTTCAAGATAAATAATTTATTCATCACAGGCTTAATATAACTTATATGACTTAATGAGATTTCTAATATTTAAAACTAGAAACACTTTTCTATAAAAAATGACTTTAATATTATGATTCTTGAATGAATGTAGTTTTAATAGGTTAGGTTCATTTTATTTATTTTTTTCAGGTGAACGTATTAAACGTAATGTTTAACAATCTGTAAGAGCTAAAATAAACTTGAATCAGGTATCAAACAACTAGAATAATAAGGGGTCAATAATTCAAATCTAAGTCGTCACAGTGTAAACGGACCTTAAGAACTGAGCAAAAAAGTAGAACACAGCGCAGAAGGACAGTATTTAAAAAAAAATAATGTCAAGTCCTAAATTACACCTTTTATTATATCGATTGTATTTCTATTTGAAAATTAATCTTTATAAAGTCGTAGTAAAATACGTGAAATAAAAAATATCGTAGAAATCTAACGTCGGAAATGAATCTTCGCTATCAAAACACTTCATTTACAATCTATTAATCTCATTTAAGAATTTCATTCCGTATAAAACATTACTCAACACATAATGTGTAATAACCTCTCGCATTGAAGGATGATACTCGATAGCTGCCAATGATAATATTTGAAAATACACGTCAAGAAATTTAAAAATTTGATCGCAATCAACGCATGTACGAAGTATGGAAAATTGATTCCAAATAATAAATTGAAAACTTTACACTGTTCTGCCAATGATGTCAAAAGCTTACGAAATCCTCAAATTGTGCTCCGGAACCTGCCATGCATAGTCTCAGAGTTCCTAGGTTTTGAGTATTTTGGTGTTAATTTTTGGCCTTGTTATGGGCGCCAATTTGGATTAATGGTATAGTTTTAATAATAATTCTAGCCTATTTCTGAGTCAAACTTCACATTTTGACAGCAATTTGGACCTCATACAGCCACCATTTTTAATTTTAAACATATTTACACCATAACATAATGAGAAATGGATTGTTGTAACCCTAACAGCCATTTCTATTGATGATTTTGAACAATTAGGTGGTTTTGAGGCCATATTTGGGTTTTTAACAAGTTCACAACTTTATTTAGGAAGAATTGTCTCTGTTTTAATCATAGTCGTTTTTCAATGATTACTTTGCACACTTTAGTGTTTTGGTGCTATTTAAAAGTCGCTTTAACACGTTTTTGCGTTCAAACATCTTTTTAAGCCATTTTAGATCTCAGCAAGGTGGCATTTTTGATTTCAAACCTGTTAAAAATCTGAATTAGGTATAAATGTTCCTTTTTTTTTTGTCTTAACCATTTTTCATCGATCATTTTGGCGACCATTTTTAACCAAAATATCATTTTTGTTAAGGGCCCTAACTAAAGAAAATAGGTATTTACAACACCTTTTATGCGATTTAGTGCACTAATAATTTATTCATTAATATCTGTAGTGGTGGTTTCAAGTATCCACCGTTAAACCATGAGTGTTGCTTTTGTGCAGTTAGTAAAGTTAGTAAAATACCCTGTGTTATGCCTGTAACTAAATCAAGCAAATCCAACTTTATTCCAACTTCTATAGGAAATATTTATTTACAAATCAGGGAATAATCAGGTAAAATAAAATAATTCCAAATATTACCTCTGAATTAGTCAACTCGAGGCCATATCAGTAAAGCAAAGGTAGAATAACTTTATTGCTTGATGTTTCAAACTTTATCAAATCATCAATATCGATAGCGGCATATTAAGCATATCTTCAAATTTCCCTACTTCAATATCGTTAGCGGCATGTAAGTATATTTTCTATATGAGAAAGGATTTACTCTAAAACGCCATAGGCCTTCAGATTTTAATTTCACGCTGGTTATGCCCTAAAGAATATGTTACTTATTTAAAACATTGCCTGACGAAATATGATAAGAGCAAAGAGTTTCGTCTCTCATTTTTTACTTAAAGTTAATTTGAATTAAATGAAACATAACTAGTAACATAATTAAATACATGCATTAGTTGAGTGTATAGATTATGTGATTTTTTTTCTTTAAAGTATGTTACCAGGCTTAATCCTCGTCTAACTAAACATGTTAACACATCTTGAAACTGTACCCCTCGAAACAAATTGATGTTGTGAGTATGGTCCTCTTCGATCCAACGTTGGCAAGAAAAATTCAACCTACGCGTTACGTAATTATGACGTCATAAAGTGCTTCCGAGTCGGAAAATCATGATTTTGGGTACAACTGCCCGTCACCAAATCAAACTTTAATTGACTAGTTTTCAAACTCTAGTCAATCAATTGCTTGACTAGTTTGTATTTTCATTGCGGTTCGATTTCCAAAATGTGGAACTCGAACCACTCTGAAAATGAAAATATTTTCTTTTCATTATAAAAAAACCGTAATTCTGACTCAAATTTTTCTGACCTGGCGTGAGTCTATAGCCTAATGTGATTATCATAATTTGTGTTTTCTTTTGATACAAACGCTGAGAAGGTAGCATGAAAAAAGCAACGATAGTGCCAGAAAAAGATCCGTATTTCTACTGACCAAATATGTATTTGGACAAAACGAGGATCGATGAATGATATATCAAAGAAATGTCGATTCCTTCTGGCGTTCAATTGACTATAGTCTTTCTTGATGATTGAAACACATCACAGAGTGTTTTAAATGTGAACGTCAAAAAAGTTTATCAAATTTCACATAGTATCCCGTACTTTGGCTGTTATATTACCGATGACCTTTATAAGACACCTTGATACGATTTAGTGGTAAATGCACCTAAGGTTAGCTTTGTTTGTTCTTTAGTATACCGTAAAATCTTTAGATTTTTGAAACAAGCCAAACAATGAAAATTACAATTGTTGCTTAATGATGTTGCTTTTGGTTTTCTATCTTTTTTGGTTAAATTAAGTTTTAATTTAACCAAAAAAGATAGAAAACAAAAAGCAACATCATCATCGTCGTCGTCGTTCTCTTCCTCTACTTCTACTTCTTCTTCTTCTTCTTCTTCTTCTTCTTGCAAATTGCACACCGATATCATCAAATTTGTAATGAATAATAGCAAGCGACAAACTGTTCTAATTTGTATCCCTTAGCATATTCGCATTGATTTTCCTTACCTGCCTTCGGCAGTGTACTAGTCCAAACTGATTTTGATTTCATTAGTAACGAGTATATATGTTTACTTAATCGAATCAAACACTTTTCTTCTTGATTTAACGTGTCACTCTTTGCCTCAATGCAGTAAAGAAAATGGTTTTCTGTCGACGAATATCCTTATTTGATAATAGAATCATGTTAAAATACTGGCAGCGTTAATTGGTATCTTCTTTTACCACGCAATTCTACATGCCCTGGAAATGTGTGACAGAAACGTGCTCGACACTAGCATGACCAGTAAAATTTATACAGAAAATAACTAATATTTAAAACGAAATGATCAGTGTTTCTGAACTAATGTTTTTAAGACAATGATGAAGTAGGGTATGTTTTATTTAACATTTAAAACGAAATGATCTATGTGTTTCTGAACTAATTCTTAGACAAAGATGAAGTAGGGTATGTTTTATTTTCATGTTTTGAACCAATTCAAATTCGATACTTTTTACGCCGGCGCAAAAAAGTGGTGTGAAAACAGTGTTTCTAGTTAAAAAACTTAAAAAGAGCTTGTTTCTACAGAAATTAATAAAGGTACCATACTTTTTTCTATCATTTAATTCGTGGAGGTGTAATAAGCTACATTAAAAAAATCTGTTTCTTAATTCGACAAAATAATGTAACAAATATGCTATTTTTTGCAATAATGTTTCTGTCTATCCGTATTTTCTCGTTTTAGGAAAAATATATTGCTCAAACGAGTTAAAACAACGCTTTCCCCTATTTGTTAACACTTAAGTGCATGGGGGGGGGTCCATATGGACCCTGGATTTTGTTTTTCATGCGAAACGCAAAAACGCAACATAATCTAATAAAGCTGTTTTGAGTACTTGTCAAATTAGGGGTTACGCATGTTTTGGTACAAACAAATTCAAATCGGTCATGTCGTTTTTGAGATAATTAGCATAAACTGCTAGAATGATGGCGCTGTTCGAATTGTGTTTTGTCCCGAAAACCGAAACGAAACAACTGTTTTTATTTTTTTTATTTCAGCAATGTATTTTTATAATTATAATCTGCTATTATGAGCCAAATTTCATTAAAATGAAGATTGAAAAACACAAGTCACGTGTGTAATGTGCAATACACGTAATCATTCCAACATAACAATTAAACAATGCTGTCCGACGACTTTCATAAAACTTCGTCCTTTTTGATATATTTAACCTGTACCACTGATTCAGGATAAATACAATGCTACTGTACATGCTCATCTGGATTTAAAAAAAATACTCTGTGACGATAAGATTCAAAATGAAAAAAACCTTTAAGCCCTTTGTATTGACTAAGCAGATAATGCGCCTCTAGACTTCACACCAAGTGTAAATATATTTAGTCATAAAAGCTCTATGCACTTTTGCACTGCAAGAAAATGACTATATCAATATCAATAACGATGAACAGACATAGTGTTTGTGACTAAATGATTGGGTTGTTTGGACTGATACAATTTGAATACGGCAGTTTTCAGGAAATTTACTAAGTCAATAGCATACAGTTCCAGGTTCTAAGAACGCATTTGCCAAGATGTGATATTTACTTAAGCTAATACCATTTAAAAAGCGAATAAGACAAGGGTAATACACGGTTGCTCATATAGTTGGAATAAAATTATTTTTCCCACTTTTTTATGTAAAGGTCAATTTATGAGGAAAATGTCTGGAAACTTATATTGCTTTTGGTTTTGATAGGTAATCTTGTTGGGTCTGAAATGAAACTCCGAATTTGATAATTTTTCTCATGTACTGGTTAAAGGAGGGCAACAACACAATGGGTCAAACAAGTGATTTTTAGGTCAAATTTGATTTGACCCCGCCTTGTTCAAAGTCACTTCTCTACTCAAGTTGAGTGGTCATATGGAATGTTTATCTGTAATAGAATGAAAAGCAGGTGATTGAATGTTTTTGTCACGCTTGACTTCGCAAAGAGAGTGCTTGGAAGCAAAGCACAAAATGATCCATCAACGCCCCTCAATTTACACAAATTTACAAAAATGGGGTTGTTGTTAATATGGAATGGTCACTGGCTGTATATGACATCTTTAAAACCTTTTAAGATGTCTTATACCACCGGGAACCATTCAACGTTCACCAAAACCCTATGTTGTAAATTGGGGGGCGTTGAATGGTCATTTTGTGCTTTGCTTCCAAGCATTATCTCGGCGCAGTCAAGCGTGAGCAAAACATTAAATTCAATCACCTGCTTTTCACTCTATTGCAGATAAACATTCCATATGACCACTCAATTTGAGTAGAGAAGTAGCCTCGATCAAGGCGGGTCAAATCAAATTTGACCTAAAAATCATGTTTTTTGACCCATTTGTGTCGTTGCCCCCTTACAGTACATGAGAAAATTGATCACATTCGGAGTTCCATTTTACATCCAACAAGATTGCCTGTCAAATCTACCCAAAAGCAACATAAGTTTCCAGATATTTTCCTAATAAATTGACCTTTAAATAAAAAGTGGTTAAAATATTTTTTATTCCAACCGTGTATATCATATTCCTCACAAGGATACTGAGAACACTACCATATATACAAAAAGTGCACTAAATACGTTGACTTCTACTTTTACTGATTAGAATAAATAACCTGTATCATAACATAATTTATGAGAAATTGTCCTGCATTTTCTGTAAAATATCCTTGAAAATGTGCTGCCGGAAAAATATCATTTCCCCGGCAGCACATTTTTAGGGACCTTTTAGAAAGCCGTAAATAACGGACAATTGAACAGTTGTAGTGCAAATTATAACCGGTAATCCATTTTCACACTCAAAACCCAGAATTTTTTTTAATTCTCACACTAATCCTACACTAAGTACCCCTTGCCGCTGAGGTCCGCGCATGCCTGCCACTTTTGAATTTGAGCGCCCCTAAATATACTAGTTCATAGTTGCTTTCAGGCAATATTCGAAATTAAGCAAAAATCACGGAGAGCTATCACTCAGCTAACACATCAGTGTTTAGAGCACAGAAGTGGTCAGATTTGATACTTTTCACTGCATATATGTTTATTTGTTACTATTGCTTGTCAATGACACATGAAGACTTTATAATTTGTCAAGAAAAATGCTATCAAAGGACTTTTAGGTTCCCTTGAAAAATTATGGGGCATTGCTCTCTTTAAAAGGTTGCTGCTCTATTATCTCGTTTTAGTCTATGGGCTATGCCAACCCCCCCCCCTCCCCGGATTTGTGGAGGCAGGTATTTTGGGGATCCTTATACATTGAGGTTTTGAAATCAGGTTGTCTGCAAATTGCCCAGTGGTGGGTGGGGCCGGGAGGGCGCTTTTTTCAAAATGGCCGCCAAAATAACATATTTTCACCATAAAACAGCTTTAATCGATATGTAAACCACTTTATGTCCAGTTTGATCAGTCAGAAACAGCTTCGGGAGTTGCAACAAATACAGTTGTCATAAAATTACGGCATTTGCATGTTTTAAATTCAAAATGGCCGCCAAAATGGCCGCCAATTAACATTATTTCATAAAAATATACCAAAACAAGCATTTAAAATGCCTAAAATCACTAACAAGCAATAGAAAGAAATATTCTAGGTCACCACAGGATTATATTGTCCTAGTGTGCCTAGTATGATGTTATTCACATATTTCAAATCCAAAATGGCGCCAAAACATATTCAAAATGGCCGCCATGATACATTTTTCTCAATCAATAAGTGTAAAATGGATTGGGTGTTACGTAAAATAACATTAAAAATCCTTTAAATATTCAATATCATCAATGAAAAGGGGCTTTAAGGATAATAAATGACTCATACTTAACTCACTGTTAACATTTGAAAATTAACATGTTTCAAGTCCAAAATGGCACCACAAAGGGTCCAAATCGGCAGCCAAAATACATTTTCATCCCTGAAAATTAGTTAGAGTAGGACTAACATCATATTTAAGATAATCAATGAATAATGACTCTTAGTTTAACAACAAACCCACTCCTCCATTGATGGGGTTATCAAAATATATAAAATCCAATATGGCTTCTGTAATATGATCCAAAATGGCAGCCAAATACACTTAAAAGTGGCATTTAAACAGCATTGAAAGTCTTAAATACTGAAAATAATTGATGGAAAATAGCTCTGTGGTAATAACAGACCAACTTTTACAACATGTTATCATGTTCCATATCCAAAGTGCCCCCATAATTAGGGAAAAACTCGCCAATTAATTACAATTTTGTTATTTTCATTTCTCAAATCTAAATGATGTCCATAATAAGGTACAAAATGGCTGCCAAATATATTTTTAGGTATTTTGATGGTAGTAATGAACCTCTTTATGGGTGCCTGTTAGGATTTGCAACTTGTTAACATCATATTTTGAGGACATTTGTTTCTAAGGAAACTATTTTTCCTTGATTATTTGCATTACTTAATCCAACTGAGTAGTTTTAATGTCACTCCTATTAATTTTTAGTGCAAAAATGTATTTGGTAGCTATTTTCGACGTCATAGTAAGCACCGTTTTGGATTTAAAACAGGTTTTATAACATTATCTGGGGAGAAATGTTTCTTTTGTAACCCTCATAACCAGTTTCTATTGGTTATTTTGAATATTCACTGTTTTTATAGATGTATTTATCTCCCATTTTTGCATTTTTTTAGTTTAAAAATTGCATTTTGGCACCAATTGTGTGTGAACCTTTTTAGAGGTTCCATTTTGGATTAGAAACATATTAACTACATACTTACAAGAAAGAATTGATCTGTTGATAGATTCAAAGCCATTTCCATTGATCATTACGTCCACTACTGTTTTAAATTTTTTCTTCTTCCCAATATATTCAGTGAACAAAATATCCATTTTGGCGACCATTTTGAACCTTATTATTGGTAGCAGTTTGGATATGAAACATTCAGATTCAGATTCATTTATTTCAATATCATAAACAAACATGTTAGCAACAGATTTTAGATTTCGGACATGAAAATCTGTTGCTACTCTAAAAGTCATTTTCATTTGTGTTTTGAATATTTTAAGTTTGTTAATCCTCTTTTAATGTCACTGACCCATTGTTGTGTGGCAAAGAAATGTGGGCATTTTGGACCTTATTGTGTGCGCCAATATGTATTTGAAACATTTTAGCAAGAGAATTAGGGGAGAAATAGGTCTCAAAGTACCCTCAAAGTCATTTTCCATGGTTTGTTTTGAAAAAGTGTAAATCTTTTGGTCTGTTATTGCTCTAAAAAAACACGTTTTTATTAATCTTTTCGAATGATGATACTATTCATAATCTATTTTTTAAGTCACTTTAATCCATTTTTCGTTAAATTTTAATGATTATAGGTCTTAATCTTGTTTTATGTCACTTTACTCCATTTTAAGTGACAAAATTATATTTTGGTGGCCATCTTAGATCTAACATTGTCGCCATTTTTAATTTAATATACACTGTATGAAAATAATATGATTTGATGACAGAATGATCTGTTGGTAAGTCATTTTCCTTTAATTAATTTGATGTTTTGAAAACAAAAGTCTCTAACATGGTTTTAATGGCACTCTTAATCCATTTTTAGATGACAAAAATGTATTTTGGTAGCCATTTTGGACCTTATTATAGGCACCACTTAGGATTTTATACAAGTTAGCAATATAGTTTAGGAAAGAATTGATCCTCTGTTACTGTAACAGCCATGCATTTTCTAATCAATTGAATGATTATACGTTTTAATCCTATTCTAATGTCACCGAATTTTGGGTGACAAAATGCATTTTGGCGGCCATTTTGGACCTTATTTTGAACGGCATTTTGGATTAAAAGCATTATTAGCAACATAATTAAGGAATGAAATGGTATCTTCTTATCCTAAAGGCCATTTTCTTTTAATTAGTTCACATTATATAGGTTTTATTCTCGTTTTAATGTCACTACAGCCCATTTTAAGTGACAAAAAATTGTATTTTGGCAGCCATTTTGGATCTTACATGGACGCCATTTTGAATTGAATCGAAAATGACATGATTTAATGACAGGATGATCCAATGATAATCCTTAACATGTCTTTCTATTGATTCTTTTATAATATTAGGCAATGGAAAGGCCAAATTGGTAAATTTTCTTGTAAATATGCCATTTGGCGGCCATTTTGAATATTTAATGTGTATATGACGGTCGTTTTTTATTCCAATGTGTTTGTTTTATCTCTAAAAGTCATTTACCAAATGATAAATTTGAATATAAAGTTGTTTACAGGTTGCTTGAAGTGGTTTATGATGAAAATATACTATTTTGGCGGCCATTTTGAAAAAAGCGCCCTCACGGCCACACCAACCACTGGTCAATTTGCAGACAACCTGCTTTGAACATCTCAGGGGGTAAGGGTTCCAAAAATACCTTTCTCCAAAAATCCCCCTGGGGGGAGGGTTTCGAGTCTGAGCCCATAGCCTATTTAGATAGGCACAAGAGACATAACCGATGGACAAACGTGTCCTGTTATTTTTCGACGTTCGAAACATACATGACGAGGCCCCTAATGAGTTTCTTAGTAATCTGTTATTTAATGAAAATGTTTTTAAAGAGTTTTCAACAAAGTGACAGAGATATTTAAGAACAAATATTTAACTTCCCTTTTATTTTACTTTTCTCCGTAGAGACGCCGGAAGCATGCCTCAAGAATTTAAATCCGAGTTAAAACCTTGCGGCTTGTATACGATGTCTTCAGTTATGGTCACATAACTACCGGCGTCCGACCGGGCATCTCAAGCATTCACCGGTGTTATACCGATGTCATAACGATGTTGCGGCGTTGCGGCTTATGTGACCAGGATGTAACTCGGAATTAAATTCTTGCGGCATGCTTCCGGCGTCACTACGGCTCATTGACACCGGCCGGTGTCCGATCGGCGTCAGCTGAATTGACGCCGTAAACACATCGTAACCTCGCCGCAAGGTTATATGACCAGGGTATCCCTTGACAAATATAGTCATTAACTTTACAAGACACTTGAACATGTGAAATATACCTCTGAATGATATTTTGGCGTTCAAAAAGTCAAGACTCAGTAAACACAAAACGTTAAACTAAAGTTTGATGGTTTAATGTTTTGATTATAATTTGTTTAGGTCCATTTTGAACGTTGAAATAACATTCTAATAACGTACGTTCGCACATGCCTGTCACTTTTGAATTTGACTGCCCCTAGGACCGTTCTGCATACTAGATCATAGTTATTTTCAGGCAATATTCGAAATTAAGCAAACAATCACGGAGAGCTGTCACTGTTGCCTGGGGGTAGACTGGTGTTTAGAGCACCAATGTTGTCAGATTTGATACTTTTCACTGCATATATGTTTATTTGTCACTATTACTTGTAAAGGATACATAAAGACTTTATGATCTATCAAGTAAAGTACTTTGAAGTTCCCTTGATTAAAATATGGGGCATAGTCCTCTTTAAAAGGTCGCTGCTCTATTATCTCTTTTAGGTAGGCACAAGGGACACAACCGATGGACAAACGTCTCCTGTTATTTTTCGAAGTTTGAAGCATACACTTCCGCTCGAAAATATTTCCGCACAAAGATTTTTATTCAGCCATATCTCAAAAGGCGTTAGTCTTTTTGACATAGTCTATATTGTATAATTATCGAACCTACTTATCATCCGAAATTGCATTAATTGCATTTGAAAAATATGGCGTGTAATGCCATTATTACGTTCGTCTGCAAATAAAAAATACATATATATATATATAACCCCGGGTTACCTAACCCTGGGTTGTCTTCCACTTAGTGCTTAGACTCCATACGGAGAACATATCACATTATACTACTATTAAACATGCCTTGGCTTAAAATATATAACTGCCTGTGATTACCCTGGGTTGACAAATGAACTTCATTAGCAACTTCAAGTTGGTAATTACGGAAGTGAAGATTACCAGGATAAACAGCAGCACCCGTTTGATATTTGGCAGGGGTGTAGGTCAAAATTACAAAAGCAGACAGTCAGCTGTGTGGATTTTTGTTAATTTGAAGAAAGATAATACGACACTAGCTGAGTGTGATTTATTGTCAATGTCATCATTTACATGCCCAGGCCTGTCAATGCCTTAGTGGGGTCAGTAGCCTTATTGTTGAAATGAACGTTGTTCAGAGTAGTGATTCATCTAATATGATATTAACTGTATGGGAAATCAGAAATCCTCTCAACTATGATTACCCTAGGTTAGTAATATAATTCAATAATAACTTCCAATTGTCAATTATTGAATGAAGATCACCTTCAATTATGATAGTATAGATCATTCAGGGTGAACATTGTACAACCTGCTATAAAACAAATGAGTACATTATGAGTTACCTGCTTTGCACTACTAGTAATAGTATATTCTACGTATAGGAACCTAAGTGGAAGACAACCCAGGGTTAGGTAAACCGGGGTTGCCTATTAAACCCTGGGTTGACTATCATGTGGGTATTTCAATCGCTGCATTATTTCAGCGCATTTGTTTGAAAGCTTGCTACCTGAAAATATTCTATCCGGTTACAAGGTTATAATGAGGTAATGAAAAAAGATAAGATACATAATAATGAGATTTGTACTTATTGTGTATTTATATATGTCCCATAAAATCAGCCATTTCTACGGCAATGGAAGATCAAATAAATAAACATCGATTTATTCATATTGAATAGATAAGTTACCTATACTAGTATGAATCTTTGATGATTTTAGGTCGTTTATTATAAAAATGAGGTTTCTGAACATTTTTATTTGTGCAGAAATACTTTCGAGCGCGGTAGTGTACTCTCATGACGATACCCCTAGTGAGTTTCTTATATGTTATTTAATGTGATTTTCTTTGAAGAGTTTTAAACTCTGTCATATAGGGGATTTGCTTGTATGAAACAAAGTGACAGAGATATTTAAGAACACATGTGTTTTAGTTCTTTCTTTTTGCGCATACATGCTACAATAACACTTTTACAAAGTAAGGGAAATATTGTTTGTAACGACTCATTCATCCAGGACTGTGGGTTAAGTTGACTGTTATGATTGACATCACTTGATGTATACATACAGTTTGTCCAGTTACGTAAAGTGTCAACTATCAAAAATATAATTTACTTAACAAAAATGGTCATTAACCTTACAACACACTTGAACATGTGAAATCTACCTTTGGGTGATATTTTGGCGTTCAAAAAGTCAAGACTAGGCAAACATATAACGTTGAACTAAAGTTTAAACGTACATAAACTTGATGAATTTAGGAACAATATAAATAACTGCAATATGACGTTTTTATAACGTTTCAGATAACGTTCAAGTTTACCGACAGCAAATGCTGAGGAATCATCTATCAAGTCTTAACTGAGTTATTGACAGTGTACTGACAGAATTAGATTAAAATGCGATAATGTTTGACTGATACCGGGTGGCATACTACGCGATTTACAAGATTTAGGGTGTGGGATTACTAACTTTGCTCAATATTTGTTTGAGAAACCGACATGCTCATTACGTATTATTCTTCGCTTGATAAGTGTCATTTTCACTATCACTTTGAAATACTACATTATGCTTACATTAATAATCTACACCCTCAAGTGACACATGTAGTTATGACTGAATTGCTCATTTTTCAAATAATATTTACGAGATGACACAAATGCATTCAATCATAAAGCAAGGTTTTGCACATGACTAACATTGTGCTGCCAACAAGTAATTCATGTTTTACCAAAAATATCATTTGTTAAGGTAGTTCTCATGGTAACAGTATTTCAACACATCCAATATGAATATAGAACAAATCAGCTCTGTCTACGTCTAACATTATATTTTGGTAAAATGCGGCAAATTTGAAACATGGATTCGTATTACTAAATGTGTGTGCTTTCAAAGTAATTTACAGCGCAAAGTGTACAAGCATTTTGATACTAAGATTTTTATATTTGATTTGAACTAATGGATTTCAGTTATTTTAATTAAAATAGCATTTCACTCACTCGCCGGCGACTTCTGTCGGACTCCAACGATGGCTCTCCAAACACTCCTGTCTGTCATGCAGGTCTTTATTTCAGCAGGGGAAAGTCCAGTATCCTGACGCAGAATGTCCACGAAGGTCATCAATATAGTATTTAA
>JXSR01S037958.1:57445-71691 GCA_000969725.1 Ophiothrix spiculata
AATCATAAAACAAGTATATTACAGTTGATTGAATGTTCGTATGTTTTCGTAAATGAGCAGCTCCGTGTGAATAATTGACCAGAGGTCACCGTTCAAACTCAAATTAAGCCCCGTTCTGCGGTAAAGCGCGTTGCACAAAAATGCATTTTCCGATGTGATTCACTCACTTTTAGGCACAAAGTAAACAACGATCCATTGTTCCATTTATGTAGGACACTTTTTGGAAACCACCTCTTGTTCTTCACAGCAGTCGATCAAAACCCCCAGACCACAACCGCGGTCGGAGATCTCTCAACACTATTGCAATCCCTGGATGACACAGGACGTCTCCGAAAAAGTGTGTTACATCACTACAACCGGTAGATAAAAGAATCATTCCGGATTTTCCATTTCAAAGTACACACTACCACAATTTTTTCACGTGTTTTATAAATATCTGCCAGCAGTGCTAATAGTTCTAGGCGCTGTGTACAGCAAGTCCCGGCATAAACATTTGCTGGAAATTGCAAAACACACTGAAGTTTTCTTTCGTCTTTTTGGATGGTTAAAATAGTTGTGAATTTGGTTCAATATCAGAATTTTACTCACATGCACCCCTCTTCCATGTCATTAATTCAGCAAAAATCAGTAAAAAAGTAGATGTAAGTAATTTTATAGATTACGGGAGTAAGTACAATTACTGTAGCTGTCATTATTTACCGTACCGCACTAGCTTAACGTCAGTGGCTGTGCTGTGTTGATGTATTCACCCTACTCCCGTTGAACATCTGAAACACCTTGTCAAATGGGTCCATTACATGAACATACAATTATCCGGGATGAACAAATGACCTTAAATTTAGGCGGATATTTTCAATACGAAGTAAGACATGGGGTATTTTGGACGCTTAGCTACTGTCAGGCACTGGTAGAAGGCAATATTTTAAAAAAAAAATCAGTTTCTTAATTTGTTTGTCATTTTTACTTGCCCGTAAATTCCTTATTTTGACGTTTTCCCTAATTTACCCCTATTTGTAGCTCAAATAGCGCCACAAATTTCGGACAAAATCTTTCAAATCTCCAGAACCGCTTGACCTACAAATATGATCTTGGTGTCATTTTACTTTGGAAACAGTCTACAATTCGAATGTGTCATGAAAACAAATTGAATACGAACTTTAATTTTCTCGTTGATATCCCTACTAATATACACTCATCGGAGAACATGCTTAAAATAAAGCTTTAAGGGTGCTAGCCATATTGTCGTCTCGCTTGGCTGAACGTCAAGTTTACTGCAAGTTTTGGCCTACTTACACTTGTTCGATCATCACAATTTTTAACGTACATATGTATTAGAGTCTCTAGTTTATACATAAACCTTTACTAATGATTTGACGTCCATAATCAAGTTCAAAATGGGTTCAGCAGTCTACTTCAAAAAGTTGACCACTTTTTGCCGCAAATCTCATAATTTCAAGCACTACGATTTCGTTGAAATTTTGGTAGGTTGAACTCTAAAGATTCACAATGGAATTATGCATGTCATTCAAAATTTACAATGCCATTAAATGCTCGTGCCGATAATGAATATATGGGATATTGCACGTATTTTTGCACACCTAGTTTTCGTCGACGAAAATTTATCAAAGTTATTTTTAATGACTATAAACATTTCTCATCTTACTCCGTTAAGCATACATAGGTTTTTTGTAGGGTTCTAGAGACGCTAAATTTAGAAAATAAGCAATTTTCCCGACAAGGTCTGATTCCTGCGTCAGAAAATACAAAATGGAGATTTGACACACTTTAGATTTCAATCAGTCAGTTTCATGTGTCATGCATATCATTTCATTCACAACGTCATGCATATCATGACGAAAATAATATTTTATTGTATGGGACAGATTCATGTATGAGAGATATGAAGCAAAAATTATATTTGTGTCTTTTTGAAAACTTTCTTTAAAATTGTCAAACCTTTTGCTGTTTATATTCTGTAGTAGTTTATATTCTATTAAATTAGTAAAACTATTTGATCAATTAAGTTTTAATCCTCTTAAATCAATCAATAATTACTCATTTTGCATGTCCCATACTTCCTTTTGTCATGGGTTCTCACAGAATCTCCTATTCAAAACGTGTACAAAATGAAGGAAGCAAATTTTCAACTTGTAATTTCTTCAACTTCTGACCATCTAACCATAGTAAATTTATATTCAACATCAAGATATTTGTTTAAAGATGTTATTTATGCCAAAAAACACATTTTGAAAAAATTGTCCCATACTTCCTTCTGTCATGGGCGGGTCCAGAATTGTAGAAATCCCAGTGCTTGCATTATTTCCGATATTATGCGTTGGCTACCTTGTGTCTTGTGTCAAATTATATACACCAAGGTGCCTGAAAACAACGCCCAACTAATATGACTGAAAGCAATAAAAAGCACCAATCGACCGTTTTCTATTGTAAGCGCGGCTGTAACAAAACCAAATTTTCCGCCATAAAACCAAATATATGACCGTCCAGCCCAAACCAGCAGTAAATGCCAGCTTTTGTCATTTTCACTTTTTTAATTATTTGCAAAGACCATGCTTTAATGATTAAAATGACACCTTAATGAACTTCACACGATTTCCAGAAGTCAAGTTATGGTCCGTCAAAGTTTGTCAGGGAGTAAAACGTAAGTTATGGTCCGTCAAAGTTTGTCAGGGAGTAAAACGTATAACTGAGATAAACGCGTTCCAAAGTTAAGTAAGCCCTATATTTTCTGTTGATTGTCTTAAGAATATACCAATTTATTTCACATTTCCTATCATTTTCTTGAAATGAAACTTTGCTGGTATTTTGTAGTAATCACTAGGATTGTGAATATGCCATAAAATCGATTTCGGCAAATTATGACCTTGACATGTATTTTCACCTGTAGCGCAAAATGAAGTTTCTGGCATTTACTGCTCATACGGGCTGGAAGGTCACATATACTATCAACCATGATCTAGTTATTGAAACTGTATGGATCAACAGGTCAAGGAAAAGAAAAATCGAGGCCAATTAATATTCTTGGTTCATACTAGCTTATTCGGGTTCATAACGCATCCTATGTATAACGACAAATGGGAAAGTTCGCCGTGATTTTAAATGCACAAAAATAATCATGGGTTATACAATGTAAATTGCATTTTTATTCAACATGCTCAATGAACCACTCTCAAAAGAAACAGGAGCTAACAGGGGTACACATATTTGAAATCAATGTGTCTTCGTTGTGATAATTAATTCTGTCAGCCCTGTGGCTACAGTGCCACGAAACGAGTGAATTGTGATTTTTGAGGGTTGAATAGTGATGAATCAACTAAAGCTTTTAGGTTACAAAAACAGCCATTTTACAGCAGTCTTTTTTTTTTCAAGCAATCTGGCGTTTAGTTCAATATTCTTCTAGATCAATTTTATATTTGACTGTCACACCATTCCCCCCGCAATTTACACTGGGTTTGTACTATATTTTATATAATCACCTACAATACCATAGGTCATTAATTTCTAAGGTAAATAAAGTACGTAATGACTCTCGCATAGTTACAGACAACAAATGAAGTAGTTTTCTTTGGATAATTAGTTAAAAAACATATGTGTCCCGCCGCGGCAAAAGGATGCAGTTGTCGGCTCGTACATGTTGCTTATTGTAGCATATCTGATGTATACAACTAGTATACATATGATATGCTACAATGAGCTACATGTAGGAGACGACAACTGCATCCTTTTGCGCAGCGGGACACATATATAAGGTGATTTTGTCCACTTTTTCTAATAATCATTGTATTAAATACATGTCTATCTTGCCCAAAACGTTAACATATTTTTTTCAATCATGCCAACCAAAAATGGACTTCCTCAACCCTTAAATGTAAATTACTTATCAGCTGTTTTTAAACTTGAGGTGTGTTTTTTTCGGGATATAAAATAATTTCAATTAATACGGGATTATTAATTTAATCAATTTGTAATGTACTCTAGTCGGTTGCTTAAATTTTTTAACCAATTCCTTATTATCCGAATCAGTTACTGAATTTAATCAATAGACAAGTCTAACGATATGAACATAGCTTAATTGAAATTCTCAACTTATCTTTTAGTGGGCGTTTTTACCTCTGCAAAAGATTGTTCCAAAATAGTCATAACTAATATAATTCGTAGCTGGCTAACCGAGGTAAAATGTAGGGTAAAATGGGGTAAATGGAACGCCTAAGCATTCTTCAGTTCAAAACGTAGATATTATAATGACTCTCAGAGACCTCTTGAGTTTATATATAAACTATGGCACATGACGATTATTTTCAACTTTATCGTGATCAGATATTTCAAAAATTCCATTAATTATAAGTTTTCCAATTATCCCAATTTTACACCCAACCTGGTGTAATTAGAACGGTGGGTGGGGTATTTGGGACAAGGAGGTTCCGCCTGTAAGGGACCTATTTTCATATATTCACTTTGAACAGAGCACCAAAATATTGTTTTTAACTTATATTCTGCAATTTGTTTGCCAAAAAACACCAAATTTTAGGCAAAAAGTAATTTTCTATGCTGTTGTTCATTTAATTGGGTAAAACGAACTACCACATAAAATTTTGTTTTGTGTTATCAGGGGGAACAGTCTGTTAAATACAATATGCTCAAGTTATATTGTTCAATTAAACCAAAGTGACTTATTAGAAACTTTAGTTGATAAATCATTAAACTGATTAACACGATATAAATATTTTACCAAGTTTGTTTTACTTATTTTAACTGTTACCACATCTGCCTGCAAAATACTTCTCCAGTGAGAGGAAGCACAATATAAAATGCACACATTACACTTTTCAATCATCATTAATTTACGGTATTACGGTTGTTTTAGTTGAATTGAGTAAAACCTGTACATATATAAAAATAGGTCCTCATAAGGATACGTAACTAGCAAGAGAGAACAACATAGGGGAGATCAAAGGTCTGGTATGTAATATCTAGTATATAGGAAAACCCGCTACGGTCATTAATTTGGTTATTTTGCAGGTAGTATTCAAACTTAAATGATACTAACAAAAGCTTTAATTTCATTCCTCCAGGATTAGAGGTTTTAAGCACTAGTACTATTGTCAAATTTGATAAACTTGGTTGTTTATTAATCACTACTAGTCAAAAATTCGTTCTGGGGAGACTTGATGATAAGAATGTTATGCACATGCAAACTAAAGGACTTTGAGGATCTTCTTAAGGGCAAAGTAAACCCCTTTAACATTTTATCCTTTGTAACTCGATAAGTAAATTCACATGAATGTATACATTTTTAGTTGTAAATTTTCATGTAGAAGATGAATATTAGGTCAGTTTTGGACCAAATTGTATGATTTTAAAGGTCCACAATTTTTGTTCTTGGCTCAATATATTTGTAAACAACCTAGCTAAATGTTTGCAAAAGTAAAAGTTTGACCTCTTTTACTTTTTAAAATCTATAAATACATGTCTAGACTCACGTTTTGAAATATTGCCAAAACTAGGTCCAAAATTGGCCCAATTGATTTCTTGGTCACCTAACCATCATCTTCTACATAGAAATATATAATTTTAAATGGATTTAATTATCGGTTGCAAAGCATAATATATTTCTGAAAACGAGGGGTTGACTGTACCCTTGTACTCTCTAGACTGATATAAAAACAAATTCACTGCAATATTATATATAATTATGGCACTGCACAGGGGACAAAACCGACAAACAACGTGTCCTTTTTAATACTTATTAGCTCTTATTATGGACTCTTTAGATATGAAAACAATGTTTAATTAGCTATAGGACATAATTGACGAGCAGCATGTCCTCATTATTTATTTGTGGAGTAAAAGCCACTCGTTGTCATTATTTACATCTTTTCCTAGGTACAATCTGTTGCAAAGATGGTGGAATCACGTGCCTTATAAAAAACGCTTTTAACCACGCTAATGAAAATATGCTTTTAAATATGAACGGTTATAGACCATTCCTGACATACTCCCGCCGTTGATAGAGTAAATCCAAAGAATCGGACGGAGAATCGGAACTCAGAACGAGGTCAAGTATGATAATAACCTACTTGGCCTCCTTCTGATTTGATCCGATTCCCCGTCCGATTATGTGGATTTACTCGATCAACAGCGTAAGTATGTCAATTATAGGAATGGTCTATAAAATCTAACGATCTCATAGTGTGCCATCTTTTACGCTTGTGTGTGACAATTTCACATTGATATTTTAAAGCAATTCCAATTCAATTGTTTTATTTTTATCTTTTCCTTTTACCTGGATAGTGGGATTATAAATTATCGCCCGACTCGCCCGAGCAACTGGAACATACTTAGGATAATAGGATCATAGCATGTTTGTTACAATTCAATTCATCAAGCAGGTTATGTCGTCTGTCATATATTCACGAAACATTTAAATTGCAAATATGTAGATTGTAAATCGCAGCCAATAAGTCATGAAAAATGTCATTAAAATGCCAAAACATTGAAACTCACTTAACAAAAAAGTATTAAACCTTTCAAAATAGAAGTTAATTGTTTAAAACAAACATATGAGAACTGAAATTTTATTTGTATATTTTTTTTCAGAATTGGAAAAAATAAGGAAATATCAGGCGAAAAACTAAAACACGTGGTCAAGTTTATGATACTGGCATCAACACTAGTATCTGGACGAAACACTTATACTTCGCCCATATCAAAGAGATTACATTCAGTGTAACAGTAAGGTCGTCCCCCCCCCCCTGAATTAAAACGCAAAATTAAGCAACCGACCCTAGACATCAAGGTAATCTCTTTTACATTATTTGCGGTCATTTTGGATTTTAAAACATGGATGGTACTACCTAAGATGGGGGTAAGGGTAACGGCTTGGCTGATTTTAATGACCTTGGTATCGTCAAATAGGGAAGGACCAAACATATCTATTGGTAGCAAAACCAAGTTTACAGGAGGTTCGGTTCTAAAAAAATTAGGGTCGCTGCAAACCCCCAAGACTCTATTCATACTCATCATTCCAGTTATAGATTTATGTCGCACAAAACATCCAACACAAATGGCGTTCATTTAAGATGTATATAATACACCTAACATTAATGTTGTCAAAAATTTGTCAACATCGTAGTTTGTTACTGGGAAAGTTGGTACAATTGTGTCACCGTAGCCTAATTTAATGTCAACATATTAAAATTCTCTTCTAGTTTTTATGACTGAAGTAATTAAGGTGCAATTTATATTAACAGTTTAATTTGTCGTAATTTTTCTCACAGTAGTTATCTTAGGTAATAAAAGATTATAACATAAAACGTCACTATTATCATTACAATACTAAATTGCATACCTCCTCGCAATTATGCCCGGCAATATGACACCGTTACACTATTTTCTTGCTAATCCCATCAGCAAAAACGAATATTGCAAACTTATTTTTATCTAGTTGTGATTAATTGTTTATTGATCAAAATTAATTAAGTCAGTTTCAAAAAAGATTGACATGAGTGCGGTTATTAATTATAACAACACTGATTCTGATACCGCATAATGTGCTGGAAAGAGGGATTTTGCAACAGAACACTTTTAAAGAACTAGTGAAAATAAGCAGCAAAAAAATAAAGAAAATAATAAGAATTTTACTATTGTAAAATTTGATCGACTTGATCAATTACCGTATATCAAGTAAGGTGTCATTTTAAAGCTTTTTATTGCAATAACAGATGAAATTATAAAATCAAATTGATATCATCTGCAAAGTCCCCATTTTGGGGTGAGCCATCACATATGAGACCAGCATCCAAAACGAGCCGTAAATGCAGTCTCTAGCCATTTTCATTTTGTTTAATAATTGCATAGACCATGTAATAATGATTTAGATGACAACTCAATGAACTACACTCGATTTCCATAAGTCAAGGGTCCGTCAAAGGTTGCAAAGGAGTAAAATGTGTAACTGAGATAAACGCATGTTAAGATCAGTAAGCCCTACATTTTCTGTAGATTGTCCTCACAATATTCATATATAGATCATATTTCCGATCATTTTCTTGAATTGAAACTTTGCTGGTGTTGTGAAGTAAGCACAAGGATTGCGCGACTGTCAAAAAATACATTTCGGCAAATTACAACCCTGACATGCACATGTAGCGCAAAATCAAATTTGCTGCATTAACGGCACGTTTGAGATGGACGGTCACATATCAGAAGCAAACAAACTCACATGGCAACACTGATATGTTATGTGGTGAACACTTGAACAAATGATACAGAATTTGTTACAATAGTGGTTATTTTAACATGTTACTTTGAACACTACAAATACATACACATGTAAATAAGGTAAACATGTGGCATTTTTGAAATTGGATATTCACCAGTGTTGTAGTCCTTGAGGCCAAGCCCTGTCCTCGAGGACGCCTTAAGGACATTTTATTTCGTCCTTGGTCCTAGGACATGAAGTGCTTGGTCTTGATTTTGGCCTCGGACCTCAAAATTCTCGGTCCTCCATGCCAAGGACTACTGAGGACATGCAAAATCACTTGTTAATTATCACTCGATTATTTTGTACAAACTCTATGGGAATGTACATGCGTCAGCATGGCCAGGAATATTTAATGGCATTGATATATTTTGCAAAACAAAACATATGCCATATCTTATTTGCCATTCATATCTAATGGTGTTTACTGTGTGGCATTTTTTTTAAAGCACAGAGTAAATTTTATTATAGTCTAACATGAAATATTGTGAATAATAAAACAGTTGATTTATAAAAATGTAACAAACGTTTGTAGCAAACACATCTGGGTGCATTTTCATTTTGATGTGTTTGCAGTTTTGAGATCAAGTTATGTCATTTCAAATGATTCATTTGCTTTAGTGCGGAGTAATTAAAAATAAAGTGAAAAGGTGAAGGATGTTCCACTTTATTTTTAATTACTCCGTACTGAAGTGGAAAAGGCGAAGGATTTTGATCTATAAACAACTGCTTTAAAAAATCAACAATCTTTGACCTGGATATTTATATACTCTCTTCATTTACAAATAATGACAAAGACAAAATCAACAATTACAAGATTAAGTATGTAAACGTTCGGAATAGTTTTCATATTGGAAAAAAAGCACCAATATCACCATTCCATTACCGTCATTCCCAAGAAGGCAACTAGGGCGTAGAAGCACGGAGTGAAATATATCTGAAACCACTCACTTTAAAATCCATGTTAGAATAATCAACACTCGCTCTATTCGAAAGTGTGGTTAATTCCTTTAAAGGATGCATATCAGTTGTAATATATGGATCCATTTTTTAACACACTTTACGTTCTGAATACAAGATATCAATTAAGCCACCCAAGACAAAGTACAAGAAGAAACAGTAATCAATGTTTGCAAATCGCTAGATTTGTGGCGAGGTAGATTTCTATTGCAGAATTATTCCTTTATCCAAACGCATGACAGAGAGGAACATATGAATGTAAAAGTGACCTAAGTCCACTGGAAAAGTTTTTAAAGAAAAACGAAAAAAACTTCACAGTGTTTCTGTTTAAGTTATGCCAATTTGGCTAGCAGGGTAGGTTAATGAATCCACTTGCCATATGCTTTTGCTCTGCTTGTCTGAGCAAAATTTCCTTGAACAAAATCAGTCGTGAAAAACAGTATTTTTAAATAGGTTTTTCGACCGCCACTTTGAAATGAGACTACCGATTTTCAATTTTTGCATGTTTTCTAAGCAATACAGACAGAACCAACATCAATTATTATCTTCCAATTTCAAGAGGAAATTTGACTGAGAACATACACGGTTGCTCATATACACGGTTGCTCATAGTTGAAATAAAAATATGGTTACCACTTTTTAATGTAAAGGTCAATTTATGATGAAAATATCTGGAAACATATGTTACTTTTGGTCAGATTTGATAGGTAATCTTGTTGAGTGTGAAATGGAACTCCGAATGTGATCAATTTTCTCAAGTACTGGTAAGGGGGCAACAACAAAAATGGGTCAAAAAAGTGATTTTTATGTCAAATTTGATTTGACCCCGCCTTGTTCAAGATCACTTCTTTACTCAAGTTGAGTGGCCATATGGAATAAATATGTAATAGAGTGATAAACAGGTGATTGAATGCCTTCGTCACGATTGACTGACCCAAGAGAATGAATGCCGGGAAGCAAAGTACCAAATGATCATTTAACGCTCTTCAATTTAAAAAAAAATAGGGTTTTGGTGAACGTGGAATGGTCCCTTACTGTATATGACATCTTCAAAACCTTTTTAAGATGTCATGAGCCGCCGGGAACCATTCCACGTTCACTACAACCCTATTTTTGTAAATTGAGGGGCGTTGAAGGATCATTTTGTGATTTGCTTCAAATCATTCTCTTGGCTCAGTCAAGCGTGACGAAGGCATTTAATCACCTGTTTATCACTCTATTACATATAAACATTCCATATGACCACTCAACTTGAGTAGTGAAGGGATTTTGAACAAGGCGGGGTCAAATCAAATTTGACCTAAAAATCACGTTTTTGACCGATTTTTGTTGTTGCCCCCTAAACAGTACATGCAAAAATTGATCACAAATCCGGAGTTCCATTTCACACCCAACAAGATTACCTATCAAATATGACCAAAAGCAACATAATTTTCCAGATATTTGAATCATAAATTGATCTTTACATAAAAAAGTGCTAAAAATGTTTTTATTCCAACTGTATGAGCAACCGTGTAGTAGGAATAAAAATATTGTTACCACTTTTTTATGATCAAATATTGTCATCGTTAACTGCTGACGCTAGGCAATTTGTTTTGACTATAATATTATATTATATATACAATGGCTACATGTCAAAAAGGGCTCCGAAATTGAATACAATTTTAATCGCGGTCGATCGAAAAATTAATTGCTTCTCCCCCTCTCCAAGTTTAAAGAAGTGAAATAAATTCGACTGACTATAACCAACTCAAGACAAGATATATGTCTTGTATCAATAAGGACGTCTACATTTCTAAACATTCTTAAATACCTCTCTTATATGGCGACAAACAATCGCAAACCTAACTCTCACACTTCGGAGGTAGCGTAGAGATACTTTAGTATTGCGAGCGTGTAGTACAATCTTGTATGTTACATATTTGCAATGATTGTGTGATTATATTGTGAATATAACAAACAAAATGCAATAACAAATCAAGTTGTTTTTGAATATTGTCAAACTAATTCATGGGAAATTATGTTTGCATAATTCGCTTTGATATTAAAGTTTTATATATAATTATTTTGTTTCAAACTTCGCCTTTTATCACATTTTTAATGTGTTATATGACTTGTAATAAATCATTACATTTGCAAATGAAATAATCACCTTAAAAGGGGAAACACGTCTTGCAAATTTCTTGCAAATTCCGAAATTACTAGTAGTTTCATTAACCCATAAATTATTCGAATACCAGGGATAATTATAGTTCGTATTTTTTGGGATAGTGATTGATAGTTGATCGTTCCCTCTTGGTAATTGCATATTGTAAAATATATAAGAAAGTATATCAAAACAAATGTTGCAGTGTCACTATCATTTATGTATGTATAAATAGTATTGATGTTACATTATATACAGTTCAACACAACCATTTTATCAACCAATCACCACCGCCCACTTCAAACAATATATCTTGCCATGAACGAACGAGCGAATTTTAAAAATAGTGTTGTGACTATAGCTGTCCATAGTTAAGTTTACATCGTTTTCTTTAGCGGAGCAATGTTATCCATGTTTATTGTGTCATGCATTTAAATATTGCCTATCTTATTTTGTTTCAAAAGCAGTTTCTGTTGCTTTCAAATTGGCGACGTTACGAGAACTTATAAATAAAGGCCATTAACACTTTGTAGCCGTAGCTCTGCGTTTCTGTTATTGATATAACATGGGTTACATGCTATGGTTAAAGCTGTATTGATATGTATTTTGTCAGAATCGACGGAATCATCGACAACATCTGATGTATTTAATTCTTTACAAAAAACTGTAAAAACATTTGAAGAACATGTCCAAGTTACGTAAGTAACTGTTCATCGTTCTCGATGACAGTTTTACACTCTGGTGCATACGGTTTTTTTGGAAACAAGTTCCTCCACCAAGGAGTAAACTGCACCAATCGAAATGCACATGCATGCGTATCGTGCAAATCCAATAAAAAACCTGTTGGTTGACATTAGCAGACGATTAGACAGGGATTGATTACATTTACCAACCGCAGATATCAGGTATCAAAAGACTGCTTACTGTGAATGGCACCTTAAAAGCCTACCCACTAGTTGTTCAAATAAGTGCAAATAAATCACAGTAATGACAGAAAAGAAACATGAAAATAACTTTATAAAGATGTCATTACAACTTACATGACTTATTTTTTACAGCAACGCTATGAAAACTCTATTTAAATTCGCCATTCACCGATGTTGCAATACTTTTGAAAAGTGTGTGTATGCCTGGTGTGTGTGTGCAGTCTTAATACGATGTTAAAACTTAATAATAAAATACGAAAATGTGAAACAAAACTTTGGAAAGATTAAAAATCTTTAGGGAGGTAATTATAGCTGATAAAGAAATAAATACATTGTTGAATGTAATGTTTGTCGGTACTTAATAAAATACGAAAATGGGAAACAAAACTTTGCAAAGATTAAAAATCTTTAGGGAGGTAATTATAGCTGATAAAGAAATAAATACATTGTTGAATGTAATGTTTGTCGGTACTTAATTACATTTTTCTGGTAAGGCATTAATGTTATGAATGTATTTATATTATAAAATTGCACCATTGTTATAAGACTTGGGCGTATGAAAAACTTACGGATATTTCAAATATTTTTTCCATTAATTGCAACCGGATATTAAAAACGAGATGGAGATCTCCAGGTCTTTATATCAAAGATGTTTTTTCTGAATATATTTAATGTGTAGACAGACCCCGTGTCTTAAGTAACAGGAAAAACAAATTTCGGGGGAATTATCTATTTAGATTTTCCAATTCAAGCTAAAGTCATATACATACATTTCAAAAGAATAATATAAATCTTTAAAACGAATCTTTAAATGGGAATTTAAGAAGAAAATTACACGACTTTAAAGACTCTTGCGACGTTTTGAAGCAGTAAAACATGCACATATTGTTTCCCTGCATGCCCTTCCCCTACAAATATAGTTACGTTTTTGTTTACCTTGATTGATCTATGAGTTTAAGATCACCTTTAATAAATATTAATATAGAAATATAAATAATATGAAGTTAACAATATATGACAAGTAGAATCCAAAAGTTGAAATTATCTGCACGTTTATAAATATAAAATGACAATGTAGATATTTATTTTCAAGTTTAATCCATCGAACAGAAAGGCAATAACCCTCAACTGGAGCATAACCATTTGTTATGTTATATAGTATTGAAGGTATACTTTAGTTATTAACGTGACAACAAATTATAAATTGCATGGCTTAAATGGTAATAAAGAAAGTAGAATGGATAAAGAGTACTTATCTTAATATTACCTCATATTCTCCATTATTATTATCGAGGTTTTATCACATCCGTAATTTTACCTTATATGTCTTGTGCGGCGGAAAATTAATGTAATTTTGCTTGGGGATTGGCGACTGATGAACCCCCGAATCTTAATAACGACATATTTGCTCATCAAGTATATACGTTTTTACAATTGTGTTTATAGTTAAGTTTAAAGTTTAAAGTAAATTCGTGCTTCTATTAAGTTCTTCTACTGTAAACTATTGCATATCTATTTTGCGATTAAGAAAATAAATGTGGTGTTTTTTTCTGCAGACACTAATCAATCCTAAATTGTATTTAGAAAGAAGAGAGAGACAGCGAAGCAGACAAGGGATTTTACTGTATTCATTAATTGTTGACGAATTTTGTAATATGTTGACGAATTTTGTAAATCCGACCAAAATGAATGTGTACTGCAACATACAGGTTGTAACAGAAAAAATTATACATTGTTATATACGCTGAAAGAATAAAATTACACTTTATATCACATTGTCATTTATTTATATCGAAAGCCAACTTCTTTAGCTACAAAATGCACTTTGTTTCATCTAAATTGATGGCCTACAAGCAGAGTTATGGCAATTATACTGACCCTACCTTCAAACCACCTGGGCCAGTTTATCCGATACATTTACCGGTAGCAAAATAAT
>JXSR01S037958.1:92570-123076 GCA_000969725.1 Ophiothrix spiculata
AATTGTGGTGTCGTCAGCAAATAAAATAAAATCAAGAATATCAGATGTTTTTGTAATATCGTTAATATATAATATAAATAACAGAGGCCCTAAAATTGAACCCTGTGGGACACCACACAATATGTTTGGCTGATTAGAACAATTTGAATCAATTTTAACAAATTGTTTTCTGTCGTTTAAATAACTTTTAAACCATCGATATACAAGACCTTTAAAACCATAATAATCTAGTTTAAAAAAATACCTATAGATGTTTCTTTTCTTTCAACAGCATTTTGAATTTTATCCACAAGTTGCATAATAGCCATGCTCGTCGAGTGATTGGCCCTAAAACCATATTGATGTTTGTTCAGAATTTCTTGAGAGTCAATGTAATCAATGCATCTATTAAATACCAGACATTCAAGAATTTCCGAAAAACAAGGCAGAACTGATACGGGTCTATAATTCGAAAATACTTCAACGTCGTTCTTTTTATAAATAGGTATTAGCCTACTTTAACAATTTTCAAATCTTCGGGAACTATTCATGTTGATATTTATTCATTAAACAAAATAGTCAGAGGAGTGGCTATTTCATTGGCTACTTTTTTAACTATTATGTTTCCGATATCATCATGCCCACCACTTTTATTTTGATTGAATTTATGAATAATTTTAATAATCCCAGTTTCGACAATGGGTTTCATAAACATACAGCTATTCATTGGATCTTTCAAGTAGTCATGAATTTTTTTTCCAGTACTACTGATTTTTGAAGCAAGCTGAGGGCCAATATTTACAAAGAAATTACTGTAAAGCACTTTAATTTCACGGCATTAAAATTTAGCGAATTTGGAAACCCTCACTTTTTGGGTGCATTTTAATTTCACTAATTTGAATCATCTTGCTATTCAATGCTATGTTAACAATTATTTTAGCGGCATTTTAATTTAGCGAATTGTGATACTAGCGAAATTAGCGAAATTAAAATGCTAGCGAAATTTTCATGCTTTACAGTATTAAATTCATTGGCAATTGTCTTTTGATCGTTAATCAATTCTCCCAAATTATTTCTAAACTGATTAGAAATATTTTGTTTTTTACCTCTACCAATGACATTGTTAATAGTTCTCCATGTTTGTTTCATATCTCCCTTGGCTTGCTCAAACTTATTGTAATAAAACGATCGTTTTGATTTCCGTATGATAGTGTGTAACTTGTTCCTAAATGTAACAATTTTTTGACGCTGATGATCATTAGGACTTCTTAAATATTCTTTGTATAACTTGTTTTTGGTATTAATGCTTTTTAAAATAGCTTTTGTAATCCACGGATATCTTGGATCTCGTTTGCACTTTTTGCTACATTTTTTAAGTGGTACACACACATCATATAAATCATTAATCGTTTTTACAAATACACTGTAGTCAGAATTTGCGTTACCATTATTAAGAACATTTTTCCAATTTACGTCCGACAATTTACTTTTAAACATATTGATATTATCTTCGGTATGTCTACCAAAAGTTACATTCGGTTCTTGATTTGTCTTTTGTTTACAACTTACATTAGCAACCAGTACAGTAGGTAAATGATCTGTGACATCTGTAACTATAATAACAGATGAAACTGTACCCTGTGATTCGAGTAGGTTTATAAATGGTTGGCATTAAGTGTTTTTCTTTCGTGTATCTGGATACGGAATGTGTAAAATGAATCCAAGGGTAACACATCTATGACGTTAAGAAATCATGTTGGGCCGTGATTTCATGGTAATATTATTTATATTATTTTGTCACAAATCTGTTAACCACGAAAAAGCACACATATGCTTAACTCCCCTCTGGAATCGCTGTCCCACGTAACCACATTCAGCAGTGCACCACTCAGCGTACTAAGGTATTGTATTTTTTAAATACATCAAGATACACTATAGTGGATATAATTTAACAGAATAAACACCATCGAAAGTTTTACACACACCTTAACCCTCGTCTACCCTAAGGTTTTTTTCCCGCTGCATAAAAACGCAAAAGTAACCGACTCCGGGCATTTGGGTAATCTCTTTTACATCCCTTGCGGTTATTTTGATGAAACAATTAGGGGGTACTACAAAGGTCTGGTTAGGGAACGCCGTCAAAGTTGGGGTGTAGGGTGTTGGTGAAGCCCCGGAAAAGTTCAAGTCGCCATTCTGAATAATATATGCTTGCTATGAAGCTGAATCATGCAAGGCATGTTAGAATTATCATTCCCCTTATTTATTAGCAAACAAAAACAGATGAAATTACGTCATTTAGAACTTTTACAGCAACATTCCGATTTTGGTGGCCATTTTGCCAAAATTCTGATGTTTCGACCCGAGAGACCTTTATGACGTCATAATTACGTAACGCCTTGGCCGATTTTTGTAATCTGGGTATTGTTGGATGGGGAGGACTATACCTATATATTGATAGCAAAACCAAGTTCATAGGGGGTTTTGTTCTAAAAATTTAGGGGGGTTGCAACAACCCCTCCTCCTGGGGTAGACGTGTTACAACCGCCTGGTTAGACGAGGGTTAATATGTTAATGATATGTTTTCAAATTAACTTACTTTTTTTCTCAAACCATATTGATTAATACCATATATTATGTTTATTAAGGTTTCGTTTATAATTATATAAAATATCACAACATTAATACGTCTTAAGGAGGAATTCGAAGAGCTCACCATCAGCCAAAAAGTGTAGTGACAAAGCGTTTTCAACTGCTTGGTCTTACTTATGGAACAAGCTATTTTACCATATCCGTCAGAATCACAGAATTGAGTCATTCCTAAAGGTATTGAAAAGTTATCTTATCCTATCTCAGTAATATTTATGCATTTTATATTACGCTATTATCTGTTCGGAATTGTTTAACAAATGTTGTTTCTTATGTTATTTCACTAAAACGTATGGTTCAATCTAATCACATTATCTTACTGCATAATTTCTATCCACCTACTTAAGTATATATATATGTTTTAAAGAAATAAGGATAAGTAATCAGAAAATTAGAACATCCTTGTAGGGAAGAAACAAAACTCTGGAAAGTGGCATCATATTTTTAAGAAAGCTTCATGTCGGCTTCATGCATGCTTCGGTCATTTTGTTGTTTTCAGTCATCTTTCTTACTTAAATGATGGTCTCAAAGCTGTCATTTTGTGCCGTTAGCTAGAATTACAAGTTGTGGAAGCACCAATATTGTCAAATGTGATAGCTTTGGCTGTAAATATGTTTATTTATCACTATCACCTGTCAAAGATACGTAAGTATGGATAGCCTTGATGACAATTCAAAATCTTAAAAACATTGAAATTAAAGTGCTTTGAAGATCTGCCTTGATAAAATATGTCGCGATTGCCCTATGGATATGAAACAACGCCCATTTATGTTATTTCCCTATAATAAGGGCACAAGGGAAATGATCGACAAACCGACAAACACGTTTTTGTTTTTGTTTTCTATGCCAATCAGATTGTGTCGCCAATATGCTAAAATCACGTTTTTTAGTCGTCACAAAATTCTGGATAGCCTTGATGACAATTCAAAATGTTAAAAACATTCAAATTTAAGTCCTTTGAAGATCTGCCTTGAGAAAATATGTCACGATTGCCCTATGGATATGAAAACAACGCCAATCTATGTTATTTCCCTATAATTAGGGCACGAGGGAAATGATCGACAAATAACATGTCCTTGTTTTTGTTTTCTATGCCAATCAGATGTTGTTGCCAAGATGCTAAAATCACGTTTCTTAGTCGAAAAAAGTTCTAGTCAAGCCAATGAGAATGCTTCCATCGTAATATTTTCAATTTTTTATACCCGGATAATAGAGCTAGGCTATAGATTGTCGCCTAGCTGCGTTTGAGCAAGCGGTACATACTAAGGTGAAATATGAGCTTAACATGTTTGTCACAATTCAATTTATCAAGTAGATTAAGTCGACTGTCATATATGCATGATTCATGTCACTTTAAATGCATAAATGGAGTCAGTAAGTCATAATCTGTCGTAAGGAATGTCAAAACGATGAAACACACGTAGCAAAAAGGTAGTTAATCATGCGAGATATAAACTACATCTCTGTCTCGATTTATTTCTGACGTTCAAAGAGGTCAAGAGAAACCGAAGATAATGAGAACTGAATTATTTAAGATATTGGATTGGAAAAGCAAAGTAATAATTGTTGTATTATGTAATATATAATAATTTGCAGAGTATAGCGGTTAAGAAAAACAGTGCAAGTTTATTGCAAGCCTCAATGCTCAGAAAAGGGGTATGTGCGGACTGGTTTGAGAGATGAAAATGGTTAAATTTTGTCCAATCTTGATTTAAGGGTCTCTAGTCAGTCTCTTGGAAATGCCGTAACGTCGTTGTTTTTCGTCAGTCAGAGAAGACAATTTGTAGTGTCTTAAGTCAACCTAATTAGTCTTAAAGCTTGTTATGTATTTGTTTCCAATCGCAATAGGATATATACCGCATGTCATATATTTTACAAATGTAAATCAGTAAATAGAACCATATAGAACCATTTTGATTCACATGATAGGTACTTCTTATTCTACACTCTTTTTTTATAATTCCTCCCTAAGCATCTGTTCTACAATCTAGCAATATCTGAACAATATCGGATTATCCGAAGTTTTTGAGATTACGAAAAAAAAGCGTCAATCTGTTTGAAGAAAGCAGTTAGTTGACGCCATATTAAGCATATTCCCGAAAAGAACTCAAATTGTAGTCAAAACTAAGATATAATTTAGAGACTCTTCTTCGTATATATGCCAAAAACTGTGATAGCCTGTCAAGTGTAAGTATGAAAAATCTGGCAGTGAACATGACATTCCAGCATCTCGTTGTTGAAAAGGAACCGTCCCCTTAAACTCCCTTCTGTCAAATAGTTACCTTTTTAAAGGAAATGTTGATGAAAAAACTTGTGTAAAATATTAAAATATGTGTCACCTTAACCTAACGTAATGTCAATATTGATTGAATTCAAATTATCTTCTTAACTTACCGAACATAAGTGGGTGGATATTGAACTTAGATTGTTCTAAATGACTGAAACAATTAAGCTGCTATTTAAGTTAACAGTTTGATTAAAAAGGTGACTTTACTCGTAATTCTTCTCGCAATAGTTAAATTATATAACAAAACATGTCACTGTCATTAGTGCAATACTTGATTACATATCTCCTTGCAATATGACACCGTTTTGCCATATTCTTCTTAATTAGATGAGGGATCAAGTTAATGTAAACTTATTTTTAAGTTATCTACGTTTTGCTATAAATTAGTTAAGTTGATTTTGAAAAGACTGTTATGAGGGTGGTTATTCACTTAAAATACTCAGGTAATGCCGTAACATTTATTACAGTGTGTACCAGAATGAAGTTATCAAGATTTCAATGCCTCATAATTCAAAAACTAAAATACCCCTAACACTAAAAGTTGCTGACTATCATACTTAATGTTTTTTCTTGCTTAACCTTAAAAATAAAGAAAATCCCTGCATTAATTATCTAGGAGTGAGCGTTTGAAGCTCCAGAGGGTTTTGGACACTTTTCTCAGTTTGGAGAGGTTGTAAAAATCCTGCGGTAATTTGCAGCGGAAGTATATAAGTTTGGATGTCATCTTTACCCAACATTTCTGTTTTGTTTCGCATGTTGCCTATCTTTGATACTCTTGATGATGCCTTGGAGCCTTAATAAAGGTTCAGTAGAATGTTATAAGTCGGCTTCTACCTTGGCGTCCACGCCCTTTTTTTTTAATTCCTTCTTTCATATCTGATTAAATGATTCTTCTTATTTTCTGATATTTTTAAGATGAGCTACTTATGCAATGGGAATACCTGGCTCCTGGAAATATTAAATAAATCTTTCCATCGTTTCAATGATATCTGCACTTTCCAGGTATTGGTCAATCATGATACTCTTTTCTACATTGACCAATGAGGTGTTATATTTGCTTTGAATTACCTTATTCCTACAACCACTGCTACCAGTTAAACAGCCCTTTAGCTTATTTTCAAATGGCCCACTGAATGATTTTCCTAAATGATTACCTAATAAAATATATCAAATGATTTTACATATGAAAAAGAACCAGATTTAGGTTAATTATAACCTTAAAAACAAAAGACACCGTGACTTATAATTGGACAAATATTATCACGACAGTCTGTAAAGATGACGTTCTTCTTTGCATGGTTATGCTGCAAATCTCCGTGGAATTTTTTTATATACAACTTTCCAAAACTGGGAAAAGTGTCCAAACCCCTATGGGCCTTCAAATACTCATTTCTAGAAAACTAATGCATGGATTTTCTTCATTTTCGCACCACAGTAAGTCAAGACATTGAGCATGATTGTCACAAAGTTTCATTGACTGAAATATTTGGTTTTTGAATTGTGTGGCGTTGAAATCTTGATAACTTCATTCTGGGACACACTGTAGTTTATGTTTCAAATAATATTAACCGATATGACAACACTGACAAAGTTAATATTACGTCACCTTTTGAATATATTAATCACTAGAACTAATAATAGGAGGGTCTATGTTACAAGGGTGGTTATTTGAACAAATGGTGTTACTTTTAAATTGAATACTTTTCACTATAGGAATACGTATTTCAAGTGACTATACATACAGAAAATTCTGCTTCTCAAGATACAATAAACACGTTGCATTTTTAAATAGATCAATAACTAAGTTAAAGATACAAAACTATATATATATATTTATCGTTGAATATTTAGTATGTTTAAAAACATTTGAGGTTATGTTGGGGTTGTGTGGGGTTGTGTGTTTTTATTTAAAGGGTCTGGTCTGGACACATATTTTTTTGGATTCCAGTAGTTTCCCACATATATTGAAAAAAAAATGCACATTCATTTTTTTCTTCGGCGAAAAAAATGTGTTCCTAGTTTATATCGTATAGATATCTTCCTTCTACTACGCCTGTGAAAGTCGAGTAAATTATTTCGAATCGAATTGTATATCTATTTATACATATTAAATTGTCTTTAGAAGTTGTAATATTTTAACTGGTAAACCCAGCTAAGGTGCAACTTTAAGATTTAGAAATCCGTAGTCATATCACCATCACAGAATGATATGTCAAATATTGATTATCTCAATTTAAGACATATCTGTGTAGTTTTGTGTTAATTGTTTTTTCACTACATTTTAAGCTTTGTTTATAGCATTTCCAAACGTTTGTAAATCCACGTGGAATGTTATTCCTTTTTAACCAGAAGTTTTAAAAACATGATTTACTCAAAATTGACTTAAAAATAAACAAGAAAAACATAACCATTAACACAATTTTCGACAAAGTGTTACAAAAAATTAAATAATTAAGATTAAGGTTTTTGTCTACAAATCTGACGTAAACTCAGTACAGCGGCACAAATTATGATCGACTTCCTTGGTAATTCTATGGTTAAACTTATTCTCTTGATGCTTTGTCAATAGAAAAACCACTTGTTGCTTTTCATTCATCGATTCATAAATTACAAGATAATAAAAGGTGCGAATATTTCAGTTCTATCTTTTAAAGATCATCATACTATCTACGAAATGGTCTGTTTTCGCTTGTTTTTATTTCGTTATTTGGACCAGTAGTAGTTTGATTATCACCAAATGATGTGGCATCTGTAGCCATGCTCTTGTGGTTGATTTTTGTTGCACAATCGTCATTAACTTGATGAAGGGAAATTGCTCCTCGATGATAAACACCGCTGGTGGTTTCCTTTGAAGACGTATTTCGCTCCATTTTGGTAAGTCCAGGACACGAACAGCGGACAAGAATCAACAAGTTTCTCTTAAAGTTTTCGCCGATAAATGTGTAAATAACAGGATTAAAAAGCGAATTAGCGTAACACCAACAGTTTGAAATTGCTATTGCCATCCGGAGGTTGTTAGTAAATTTTGAAGCAGGAGTTAAAATATTTATAAGTTGTAAAACATGATACGGCAACCAGCACACGATAAACACAACAATAACGGAGACTACTAAGAATGACACGCGTTTTTGTGCGCGTTGTGCAGCGCTGCCCGCATTGGTCAATGGTAACGTACTTGCATAAATCTTAGACATTAATGTAATATAACAGATAAATATTATGACCAGGGGCAGTAAAAAGGCGAAAAATATGTTCGATACAACATAAACATTGGACATTACGTGACTCAAACCTGTAATACTGCAAAATGTTAAATTACCATGTGATGGTGTCATTATCACATAAGATTTTTGTACGATTAATACTGGAATTGTTAATACACTTGATATAGCCCAAACCGCTGCACATAAAAGCCTTGAAACCTTCTTGGTCCGATATCTCATTGAAGACAACGGATAGACAACTGCGATATACCGATCTGCACTCATTAACGCAAGGGTGTAGATAGAAGCATATTGGTTTAATGTGTCCACACCACCAACAAACTTACACATGAAGCTTCCGAAAGGCCAGTTATTAGTAGCAAGTTGAACTACCAGAAAAGGTAAACTAATAACAAAGACGAAATCAACAATTGCCAGATTAAGTATGTAAACGTTCGGAATGGTTTTCATATTGGGAAAGAGAAGAAGCACCAATATCACCATTCCATTTCCCATCAATCCCAAGAAGGCAACTAAGGCATAGAAGCACGGAGTGAAATATATCTGAAACCATTCACTTTGAAAATCTCTGTTTGGATAATCAACAGTTGTGTTATTGCTCGCTCCATTCGATAGTGTTGTTAAGTCCATAAAAGGATGCAAATCAGTTGTAACATATGGATCCATTGTTTCAACACGCTTAATGTAACGAAAACAAGATTTCAATTAAGCCACTCAAGATAAAATACCAGAAGAGACAGTAATCAGTGTTTGAAAATCGCTAGATTTGTGTCGAGGTAGATTTCCATTGCAGAATTATTCCTTAATTCCAACGCAGGACAGACTGGAACATATGCTTATAAACGTTATCACTTTGCTCTACTCCTCGCAAGGTAGATTTTGGTAATGGGCTTACTAGAATCCGCAAGTGAATTTATATGTTAGTAGTGGCTGCGAGGTGAGTTGCGCGTACAATACCCGACTGCAATACAACCGTTCCCGATTGTTTTACTCCACACTTAGTTCCGTTCCCTTCGGCTCTGCTCAACTGTTGATAAGAAATAACGATTACACAATTCCACACCTGAACCTAGTCTCTTCAATTTTAGATCGTTTCGATAGATTTTTCTCTCTTTCGATTTTGCGCAATGTGAGTTTGAAATCTCAATGCTCAATTTCACAACCAATTGAATTAATCTAAACTACTCTGTTAAGTAAATCAGATTGCTTATCATTTATTTGATGTAATAAATGTCGCTTGAAATTGTTATTTGATTTTTGTTTTGCGCAAGCAACACTTATCAGAAGGTAAAAGATGTTGCCTGTTAAAATACTCTGTATTATCTTAATTAACAATAAATCCATAAGAGACGCTATGAGACGCTACGGTAAGTTACGTTTTTTGCACGACCAACATTTTGTTGTAAAGTACTTCATCATGTTCATGTTTGTCATAATTAGTATTTACAAGTGTTTCATACTTATTTAAGACCTGCGTAATAGCGAGATCACATATGCTGTCCAGCTCCTATGAACCGTAAGTGCCAGAAACTTCATTTTGCGCTACAGGTGAAAATACGAACATTGTTGAAAAACTTCAGGAGAAATTATGTTTGCATGATTGGATTTGATGTAACACAATATATTTCATATGTATATGTTTGTTTTGTTTCAGACTTATCACACATGTTCCATGTTATATATGAATTTTGATAATCATGGCAATTGCAAATGAAATAATCAGCCTAAGTGGCAATTACCGCGAGGAAAGTGGATTTTATTATTCGCAAAAGCCACAAAATTTTTCTCGTAGTTTTGGTAAACCCATAAATTGTTCGTGTTATTAGGAAAGGTTATTGATAGTCGGTCTTACCCACTTGGTGATTATCGTGATTGGTGCATATGTTACAAATGTTTTATAGTAAAAACTAGAAAGTTAATCTAAACACATGGTATAGTTTCACTATCAGTTATGTATGTATAAAGTGTAGAGATGGTCATATTTTTTGAGGTGGGGCCCATTTGCGTTACATCTCACTCACTTCATCCATACCTAACTCCTTCCTGGTAATCGTTGATAAGAGTTGATAAATACCTTTATTTGGCTATTATACTTAATTGATTTTATAGACTAATACAATATCTTCAACATCATACCAAAATTATGACATTTCATGCGATTATTGAAAAGTTGTGACAATATTTAATGCACAATGTACATATCTCATCCACACCTACCACATTTATGCCAGTTTTCATCTCCGGCTAAATTTAACTTGTCATTAGCGTTAATTATCAACTTTATTCAGGTTAACTCCAACTTGTTTTTGATAAAAATAACTAGCCTTTGAAATCATATAAGATTTATGACACTTCAATTGAAATTTAAGAAGATATGACAGAACAATTTATGCACAATTTTCATGATGCCTCAACCACACCCGCCTCCACCCCTGGCTAAGTAGCTTTAACGGGTCATTAAGCTTAGTTAATCACTTCATTTGGGTTCTGTTCTTAATTTCTTGAAAGTCAAATAAATTTTCTTTAAAATCATACCAAAATTATGATATTTCATTTGATTTTTGAAAGATATGACAAAAAATGATCCATAAATACATGTTACTCTCCATGTAACAAATCCACCTTTTATGGGTGCCAACATTAAAAAGCATGACCAGATGTTATATGATAGTTCAACAAAACTACTTTATTAGCCTATAGATCATCACCTGTCTTTTATTGTTTTGTTTCGTTTAGCTACATAATGCCCAAAAGGCCAAATAACACATTATTTATAATATAAAATAGACTTTATCAACACACAGGGTCGGTGTAGGCGGTGATTGTACAAAAGCAAGCTTGTACTTCCTAATACTTGGTTGTATTTTATGTCAGATTATAATTTTTAGATCGTTCGACAAAATTGTCTAAATAAAGTTGCAAACAGTGAACAGTCTTGTTTTAATTTGAAACAAGTGTTAAATCATCAACATATTTCCACACATTGGTTGTATCAGATGCTGCATCATTTATGATGACCTAATAACTTAAAGGGCCCTTGTGGAAGGCCACCATTTAATGTTTTGTAGTCAAAAAGAGTTTAAATTTAAATTCCTCGTCATAAAGTTCTGGTTGATGCTAATTTTGCGTTTATTATCACTAAGAATTCAATTTATAACAAAACCTTCATTGATCTTAGCAGAGCAAGCCATCAAGGAAACTGATCTCAACTTGTCAATGCTTGCAGGATACTGCTTTGGAATTGGATTGACAATCCAAAGTTCTGATGTAGGGGGTTGGTGAGGCCCTGTGAAATCTTACTCGAAATTTATGTGCTTGGTATCTTTTGGTATGAAGCTTAAACATGCAGGACATTTTGGAATGTTGAATTATCATTTCCTTTACAAGCAAAAACACCTGATGAAAGTCCAATATCTAGAACTTTTAGTAAATATAGAAATATAGCGTTAACAATGTCTGGCAGGTAAAATCTGAAAGCTGATATTCACTGCACGTTTATAAATATAAAATGACAGTGTAGATATTCATTTTCAAGTTTAATTCATCATACGCGCAAATATAGAAATATAATGAATATGGCGTTAACAATGTCTGGCAGGTAGAATCTTGAAAGTTGATATTCACTGCACGTTTATAAATATAAAATGACAGTGTAGATATTCATTTTCAAGTTTAATTCATCATACGCGCAAATATAGAAATATAATGAATATGGCGTTAACAATGTCTGGCAGGTAGAATCTTGAAAGTTGATATTCACTGCACGTTTATAAATATAAAATGACAGTGTAGATATTCATTTTCAAGTTTAATTCATCATACGCGCAAAGGCAATAACCTTTAACTGGAGCACAACCACTTGTTATTATGTTCTTGAAGGTAAACTGTGGTCACTAGCTTGATACAAAATTATATCTTGCATGGCTATAATGGTCTTAGACATTATAGAACGGGCCAATGTTGCTTATTTATATACAGTTTCATCACTCATTTTCACATTTTTTTTTTAAACCCAGGCATTGATAATAGTTTAATAATCCAATATTTGTCAATGGTATTGATCTTCTTACTAATAATATTAAAAAATGATTGATTTGAGTATTTACAAAATACTTTTTTCAGTCATAGTTACTTGACGCAATAATTGGTTCATAAGAGCTCGATTCGAGTCGAAAAAATTCTCCCTGGTCATACGTGCTACAAAACTTACGTTGGTTAGACCAGTCACGAAGTTTGAAAGCAACCTACATTCGTCAATAAAGAAAGTTTACTTTAAACCAAGTTTAATGATTAAGCACGCAGAGAGCAAATATCCGCTAACAATCGCATACTTAAGAGTTATGAAAACAGACCTGATAGTCAATGATAACAGGGCAGCTTCCTGTTCAGATCGTCGACTCTCCAGAGGATATTTCATAATGCTGTGGGACACGGCACTGAATCCTACAGAGATTAAAATCACTCTAATTTTACGACACAAGTAAATAATCTTCGCAATATTTAATCAATAATGTGTAATATTCCGTCTTTCGTGTGTTATGAAGTTCGGTAGGGAGTTAAGTATAATGAACAATTTCAAATAATTTTTATCAGGAGCAATGCAAATAAAGAAAACCAAAAGAAGAAGCCAATAAACTAGTATCGGTTTTCTCAAACTTTTTTATCTTAACACTTAAGTGCACAAGGTGTTTTAGAATCCCGTTAGTGCATAAGGGGTGTTTTAAAATCCCGTTAGGGTGACCATAGATTTTGATCGCTTTAAAAACAACATTATTTATCTTTAAACTGTACACAGTCTTACACCAACTCAACTTCAACTAGAGAACAACCAAAACACAGCGACCAAGAACTCAACAGATCAGATATTATAATCTGAAAGATCTACTTGACAGAGAGGGGTTTCAAGCAAAGAAGGAGGAACATTTGCCCCACGTCAACTGTTTGTAAGTGTTCAAGAACTTGTAGATAAATCTACAAAAGAACTATATTCCACAGTCATTCGAAAACTAGGTAAAAAAGGAAATAAAACAACCTTGGATCACAATTCTCGTGCTATTTAATGAGTGAACAGAGTTCAAAAGACAGAAAGTGTAAATAGCAAAGAGTCAGAGAAGTATAGAAGGGTCAGAACAAAGTCATAGAAATAATCTACAAAGATACCTGGATAGAAAAACAGTTCTGTATCATACATCAAAGCATTGCAACTAACAACATCAGAAAAGCCTTAGAAGTCATCAGGAAATTGACTAAAACACTGCAAGTAAGACCTGGAACTACTCCAGCATGGTGGTGAAGTTGTGGTTGACATTATCAATAAATTTGCGACTTCATATAGGAGATTAAAGTGAATTCGGTGAAATTTAGAACTCGCATGGTTACCACTTTTATGTTGATTTGGGGGACCTAGGAGCAGGGTGACTAATTATCACAGTGGACCAAATCCATAGCAAATACCGCTTCAGAGAAAATGAAGTCTTCGCCAGTGCAATACCACTGTCTTGGTAGTCATCCAAGCAAGGTGTTTATTCACAACTCCCCGAAGCGCCCTAAAGACCAATACGAATCTACCCTCCAAGAAGAAAAGAACCATCCGGACTCCGAGCTAAAAGGAGTACCACTGAACCATATAACAAATCAATAAACGTGTTCAATATTCTTATCTTTCTTTCTCCTTAAGCTTGTCAGTGACTGTAAGGAAAGTATCGAGGGTATGGATTTCGAGTCAAGTACATTGGTTTTGTCTAGTGGATAGATATTAACCGAAAATATAATAAATGCTATGAAAATTGTTTTAATCTCGGATTCATTCTATCTGACAGTGAACAAGAAAGTCTTGAAAAGAAATACGAGGGTCATTCAAAAAGTTCTACCTGTTGTATCATAACTTTTGTTTTGTTAAAGGTAGCTACTTGAAAATTGGCACAAATATAGCTCAGAATGTTGTCTACATGTGGTCTAAAAATCATATCAATACCTTTTCTACATTTTTGCAGGTGATCAGAAAACCACAGTAACATTTGGTACACCGGAAACGGTGAAATATCATATGTGTACCGCCGCGGCAAAAGGGTCCAGTTGTCGACTCCTACATGTTGCTCATTGTAGCATATCTGATGTATACAAATACCATACATTAGATATGCTACAAGGAGCAACATGTACGAGCCGACAACTGGTCCCTTTTGCCGCGGCGGTACACATATGACATTGCACCTGAAATTACATGTGCAGCTAATGTATGAATAACCATCTGTATACCCAAAAATCATGAAAGTTACTGAACAAAATTGGAATGAAAGTGAACCTAATAGTCCAACAAGTCATATGCAACTGATAAAGTAAACTTGGTACTGATAGAAATTACCCAGAATCCCAATATTTAAAAAGGTGTCTGGTATCCTCTTAGGTTACGAATATTAGCATAGCATGCTTCTCTATGACCTGACTTTCCAAGTGCGTTTTTTAGGTCAAAAACAACATTTAAAGATGATACACCACAATTTTCGGTCAAAAAATCAAATGTAGCTTCCTTTATGATGTACTATGAAAATTTCTTCAAAAATAAAGCTTCATAATGTCACTATTTTACATCTTGTTTTGTTAAAGTCAGTTTCTTCCTAAACTGAATCTTTAGTGATTTTGATAATTTGTCTGCATGGGCTATTTGTTCTTTTTTATTATTGTGCTTGTTGGTGTCCATTATTTTCAGTTTGGGTCAATTTTTAATCATCCCGTACAATTGTATGTCCATTCTTATGCTTTATATAATTTTTATTGTATAGCAATACTACATGGTTATATTATGACCTTTTTAATTCACTGTACCTGAGCCAGTTTTAAAAATGATGCACATATTTTGACCGTTTCCGGTGTACCAAATCTTACCGTGGTTTTCAGGACACCTGCACAAATCTAGAAAAAGGTATTAATTAGATTTTTCGATCATATGTAGATGACATTCTAAGCTATATTTGTACCAATTTTCAAGTAGCTATCTTTAACAGAACAAAAGTTATGATACAACAGGTAGAACTTTTTGAATGACCCTCGTAGCATTTATTTTAACATTAAAGGCATGAGATTTTCATTATACAGGAGTGTCAAAATCTCATTTGTACAACAATTCTTATGTTTACAATAAATATATTATAATTGTAGTTTTTTAGTTTTAGTTTTATTTAGTTAGTTTTGGGTGTTTTTATGACATTATTTTCCAAAAAATTAACAACCAAAGAGTAACAAGTTACTTGGTCAAAGATATTTTTGCTTATTAAAGTTAAAGTTGTTAATGTGTGATGATGTGTTCTCTGCTTGTTATTTTATCGGTCGTATCTATTCGCTAAATATCATTGTCCCTTCCCAGGCAAATACCACAAAGTCCCTTTGGAACATTTTAATGTCATTTACACCGATCATTACAATATTGACTCGTTTTTATCCTCTCGTGGGGTAAACATCTTTGCCATGACTAAATTCTATAATCGTTCAACAGGTTTCCTAAGGGTATAAGATTGGATACAATCAACTTATATCAAATCTATACTACACTCTGAATCTTGCTGTTAAGAATAAGTAAGACATAAATTTTATGCAAAGACAAAAACATAGTTTATGAACTCCAGCATTCATGTGGCTGCAACTGGAAACAAAACGTATATTGGACTTTGTGAAACTGATTTAAATTGCAATACATACAACAACCACAAGGCGTTGTTTAAATAGGAGTTAAAACGAAAAAAACCTCACTATACATTTGAATCTTAATGACACAGAAAGAATGTTTTATCAATTGGAAAAATCCCTAAGAATGCTAGTAATATTCACAAAACAGTGTCAATTATGCTTATTTATATTTACCGGAAAACAATATATAATACCTGCGGACAAGTCATTTAATCTTCACTAGAGTACTGAACTTATTCGTAAATGCCGTCCCTCAAGCACATTCTACTTGATAACCATTAGTTTTAAGTGTTTTGCTTTAATTGATATATGTTAATCAATTACTTTCTCGTGTAATTATCTTGCCTGTCTTCAAAGACTATTGTATGCTATCATCATTAACTTGAATTTAACAATAATTAGGGATTACTGTTTTTAGTCCAATGTAATTGCATCATTGTTATGTACAATATTTATCATATAGCGTTTGATGTGTCTTAGGAATGTCAGTGCCCGGAAAGGGTCGCAATGTTGAATCAACTCATTCCCATCCCTTTGTAAATCAAGGGCCATTTTTATTGTCTATACGTAAGATATTTTTCATACTTTTTTCGAGTTTAGTATTATATTGTTTGATTTAATGTAATCCCTCCTTATGTAATGCATAGAAGGAGGAACATTTTCCCCCACTTAAACTGTTCAAGATTAAGATTAGTGCGTTTCTGTGTTTTCATTTTTTTTACTTTTGCGTGCATATGTGTAGTCAATTTTGGTTTGTTTGTATTGTGAAATATGAAAGCACATTAATGCTGATGTTAGCAAATGTAAAAATGTAATTTCTTAACCAGCATGTGTATTTTCTGCATGTTTTGTGAATCATATTTAAGTCTACAAATGGATGTAATCTTTTTTCCAGTTTCCTTTTTCTTATCTTAAAAGCACTCTTTTTATTCAAAATCGAACACATGCAAGAATCCCTTTTTTTTCAGAAACCATAATTTAAATGTGAAAAATCAAAAAATAACGTATTGCGTGCTTAGCGCAAATTTCAGTCAAAATTTGCCATTTTTGTGCAAAATTTCAAGATATTTAAACAATTTTTCACTGGAATTAGCCGATTTAGCAGATTTTTTTGAGCGCTATGCTCGCATTACAAAAATTACGTTGTTTTACTTTTTGATTACCCACCCGACTCCAAAAATGTTAACCTTCCGACGCCACTGTTATAGTTCTCAACAAATTGAATTCTAGAATTGTTATTGACAGAGCTTGGCACTCAATTTGATCACTATAACTGCATCAACCATTTAAAATATAGCTGTTTTCTCAAATTCAAATTGAAAAAGCATTTTAACATCTAGTTTCGTTCTTCAAATCAGATAAATCTACTCTAAGTAGTCCTTACCATAGTAGTGTAATATGACACTTAATCCATGCATATATGCTTCAGGGAAATATCGACATTCTTACAGGTGAATATAATCGAAGATGACGATATAGGTGCTTAACCTCGTTGGTTTAACCAAAGGCATCAATTAAGCCAATAATAATCTTGAGACCTTACAAACTAAGCTGACCTTTAAGGAGTTTATGGCTGTTTAACTTACATTTGAGAAGTTTAAATTTTCTCATTGAACAACACGTTTTACATTACTACGGCGTTGAAGGCACTTTGATAATATTATATAATTGTTTGTCTTGATAATTGCAACCTTCTTAACAGTAAAATTCATGACCTAGTTAACCTGAAAGTCATAAGCCATGAATACAGTGGTGAAATAAGTTTTCTATTTATACTGGGTTTTTTTTTAAATTAAAACAGGTAACCGACTTTGATTTCGAGGAAATACATTTGATAGCAACATAGTGTTATTTGAACCTGAATTATTTGTTTTTGTTGATTAATTAATTATCTAATTAGTGAAACTTAATTATTGAGATCTTTGATTGCCACAGAAAGGGACTTTTTTTGAGTGAATCTTATTTTGCAAATTTATGGTGATTTCCAATTCTCAAAATAGGCATGATTGCATGAACCTATCAAATTTGCATAAATTAAATTACCAATCAGATCTAACTGAGATGGGAATTTCCATGATGACATCGCTAAGACTGTGACTGTAGTTAACTTTTGGAAATTCCTAATTGCCATATAAAGGTTTCTGCTTACTTTAACTTTATAAATGGATTGTGGGAAATCCCAGTGTACTGAAATAATGATGACATCAGTGTTGTTTTAAAAAGGCTGGACAATTTTTCGAGTCTGGAGGGAGAAGTGGAATTGACGTTGTCGGTGCTAGTTGGAAAGCTATGTTTTGTTGGATGGAGTCATTATACAGACAAATGGAGATTGGAGTTTAGAGATATTTTGAATGGAGATAAGCGATACCTTGTTGGAGTTGGAGATATTTGTGTTAAAGAGACAGTGGAGCATTATCAGAGTGGATAATTTTATGTGCGTTGGATCCAGCTTGTGAAATATTTTATAAAGCCAAGCAGAGCTTCGTTGTGAGTGCTGGACTATAAAGCGTCGTTGGAGGTCGTCAGGAACATTGTGGAACTATTTTTCTAAGTGGATTTCGGGACTTATGATATATGACTTTGTGCCGTGGATTAATAACGGATTATGAATTATATCCTAGGATCGCGCGGATCTCGCAGTTGTAACAGTAAGTTTTGAAATAAGGTAAATTTAAGAATTTTCAACTGTGCTGAAAGAAAGTACATTCATTAAAAGTTGTTGTAAAGTATTCCAAATTTCAGTGTATTTATTTTGTTTTATTCAAGAACCCGTAAGGTGATTTTGGCCTTGGTCATTTAACATCTTTGACCGTAACAATAGTAACATATGTTTATCTTTTTACCTTTTTAACAAAACATCAAAAAAGTGTAAAAATTTAAAAGGCTTATAATATTATTTATTTATTTATTTAATTGATTATTTCAGGCCCTTTAACCATACTTTAATTATTTAATTAATTATTTGATTGATTGATTGATTTCAGGCCCTTTAACCATACTTTAATTATTTAATTAATTATTTGATTGATTGAGTGAGTGAGTGAGTGAGTGAGTGAGTGAAGGTGTGAGTGAGTGAGTGAATGAGTGAGTGAGTGAGTGAGTGTTTTTTTATTAATTTTTTTCCTTATGTAGGTAATAAAATGCATATCCATTTTTTCATTCAAATGAAAAAAGTCGCTCTTCCCTCATCATCCGTTAGGGGGGTTGTTATCCCTGGTAGAAATCGAGTACAATTCTAGTACAAATCGAGTATAATTCTAGTACAAGATTGGAATATGCATCATTTGAGTACACTTTAAGTACAATTCTAGTACACGAGGTAGATATTTTACACCACTACGTTTTTCTATCGAGAATGCCCGGGCATATTGCCATACTTGAAATATACCAAATATTTTCAACAGTAAAATGTAATGTCAACCAATCAATTGGCAAGCATGTTTTCATCTGTATTTAAAAGAAATCAATGCCTGGAGTCACTTCGTTTGTGGTTTGGTGCCATCGGCGACAAATCGTTAGGAGTGGCACCCCATCCTCCCCCTTATGTGGACGAGGGTTAAACGTCGTGGATGAATAAACAATGCAATCATTCTTTAAAATATATAACAACTCGTTTACGGCAAATATACAGGGTGTCCAAAAATTAACTACCCATTTTTAAATGCTTATAACTTTAAAACCAGGATTCGCATGGCAACCATAGACATATGCATTGATTGGTACCAAACATGATATAATTGCCATTTTTGAAAAGCATTTTCTACGTAAATTGCATCAAACGTAAAAAGCCTACTTTCATACTGAGAAGAAAAACAAATGTGCGGGTCACATGTAGAGGAGGGATCAATCTTTGAAGACAGGAGAATCATTCATGATCATTTTAATTACCAATTCAGCGAAACAGCTTTTACAATGTTAATTCAAAGATTTTTTATTGTGGTTTTGTCTTAATAATTACATAATGCTCATTAAAATGATTTTAATTTGTCAAAGCGTAACTCTCGCTTTATGCTCATCTTTATATGGTACACAACAGCATTACCCCTTATTACACATTCAAAGTTACACTCACAGGGACATATCAAATTACCTCCTTCTTATCCAGATTAAGCTGCCTAGTATTTCAGAATATGTTCTAGATGGCCTCCTTGCAGATTTCAAAAAATTATTTTACTCTAACGACAAAGCTCTGGACGTTTGTGCATGCGTTCTTCTTGATCTTCCTGTTTCCACTGGTGATGTTCTGTATCAGGTCAGGAATAGTCCACGGTGTCGGGATGTACTGTCCTTCAGATAACTCAAAAAAGTAATTGAGCGGACTTAAATCATCGGAGCGAAAGGGCTAGGGTTTCTTTGTCTTAAGCAATATAATTGTTTATGAAAAAGTTAATTAATAAAGCCATTCTAAACTTTTTAGCTGTATGAGGTGTCATGTCATCATAGTGAAGTGGCAGAAGAGTATCAACACTGTATGGTTTATTGGCTCAACCACTTTGAACTTTCAGACCTTCTTGCTATCTTAGAAGTTTACTGATTGCATAATGTTTGGTACCAATAGAATTATACAAGTTTCCTCTATCAATACATATGTCTATAGTTGCCATGCGAATCCTGGTTTAAAAGCTATAAGCATTTAAAAATGGGTAGTTAATTTTTGGACACCCTGTAGATACTGAAGATCAGAATAGATTTAACTGGATAACTATAGTATTAAAATTGCGCAAATGAGATGTATAGCTACCTAAGTTAATACCCTGGTTATCGACTTCAATCATTACTTTGCTTCCTAAAATAGGTTTTCAATATACTTTAAGAGTACAAATATGGCAATGACGCCTCATATAACAAAGCTAAACGCATTGATTAAAGTTAGCGTTACCTATGCTGTCAATCCCCTTTTTTAACCAAATGTTTATGCGGTGATGACTCAGTAACAAACGAATTCCCTATAAAAGTTTGATCATATTTTTAAAAGAATATACAGCTGTTTGCTTATTTTGCCTACTTTGTTTTGTGACTAGTCAACCACGATTCATGTTTGGATGATCCCTCCAAATCTGGTGAAAGTTTGAAAATAGCAATAATCAAAAAATGTCATACGGAATTCGATTTGGTTATTTGAAACAGCAGTAAAGTCTTGACACTATGTATTGTCTTGAGTTTACAAATAAACGGCCCTTGTATTTTTGCAGATTATTATTCATGAAAATTGTATACTTATAAAATCATCAGAAAGAGTAATACAATTCAAATTCAAATCCAAATGGGGGTGTTATTTACACATTATTCATATATTTGCAGCCTGCAGGCTGAATTACATGAACATTTCATATGCTTACAAGAAAATTCATTAGTTTAGAATACCAAATTTTAAAAGGTTTTAAAATAACTTTTAACAAAGATAAGCTAATACAATTGATATACTTTCTGATTTGGAGTAGAAATTACGTATTTGCATGTTTAAGTGTATTTATCAAAAATTCCAAAATAAGTCGTAAACATTAAAAAAAGGTGGGATCGTGAAAGCAAGCTTGAAAATTGGAAAGGACAAGAAAAAACGATATAAAGGGTGAGTCAAATTAAAATGTAATCAACGGGAAGAATTTTTTACAGGAAATCTTTTTATGTGTATCAACCTTAATTATACTTGCTTAATAGAGAATTTAATCAGCTTTCATGAGAATTTTGGTTTGTTGAAATTAATCGATGCATTCAAAAGGGACAGCCGTTTAAGTAAAGGGACCCAATTTTGATCTCGAACAAATTTGCTTCAACTAACTCTTTACTGCACAGCAGTGGGTAATATCTTATTAATAGTGCATTAATGAATTTGACGCTACATTCAAAATATTAAACGGACACGCATTTTGCAGCGATACTGAAGAAGGTTCATTGATGCAAATCATAGTACTGATGGTCATTTTAAATATCAGTGCACAATCTTGACAACCAATGCCAGGGGATAAATCATGGCGCAACAATGTAGCAACCGGCACTGACATTTTGTTGCAATTAGGTATCATCAGACTCATAGTCCGGTTGAAGATCGCCATCTGTTTTGTCTGATATTTACGGATCCGTTCCAGATCCCATCACCTCAAGGTATATAAAATAGTGTTTATGAAGTAAGGACCACGCAACTCTTCTTAACAGAAACAAGGAAGGGTTTGGAAGGTCCTGATCTCGATGATTTCAATAAAACAAAAACCGAAAGAGAAGAGCTTTTTTTGAGAGATCTGAATATTGCCTCAAGAGTCAACCTACAAGTCCATATGTCACAGTCAACATTCAACAGCCTATTGTTTTCTTGTTGTTTTATTTCAAAAGGCATACCTATCGTAACAATTGAAAGAGACAACAGCATTTGTTACCAGTACGCACCTAAACTAAATAGCGTACACTGAAAATTGTGTTTCATCACTTGACAAATAATAAGTTGTCATGAAAATGGTCTAGTATGACAAACTATAATTTGTCGTGGAATTCGTCATACTAGTATTGAACGACGAATTATAATTAGTCATGAAAAACGGTCTAGTATGACGACTTTCTCATGACAATTAGTCATGCTGAAAAATTAGTTTGTCATGAATAAAAAATAATTTGTCATGCACAAAAATTAATTTGTCATGCAAGAATAATAGTTTGTCACTTAATTTGTCAAGTGACACTAGTTTTTCAGAGGTTTTGTTTTCGGTAGACTAATTCCATTTAAGTATGGCTCAATCCATGTGAAATCAACTAGACGAAACACTCAGGTTCTGCTTGCAGGTTTTGCAATGGCTGTCTGGTCTAGTCAATCCAGATGGACCTCGCAAGCGAACGCGAAGCGTGCGCCTACGTCGCTCGCTTGTGGGGTCCATCTAGATGGACTAGTCTGGTCAGAATCTGATGATGAAGTATGATGAGTAAGCTTAAGTATGTGTATGGGAATTCTGAGTCCAGTAGTGTTGTTCTGTCCAACTCCGAACTTCCAATGCGGTCTGGTCGGAATGTGATGATAAGCTAGGCACAAACCCATACTGCACAAACCTAACCTGGAATTATTGTTGTTCTATCCGAATCGAAAGATGTGTTGTCGCTAATTGTCCTCCTGTGCAATCGACTCGAGAATAAAACGCCACGCCACTTCTTGAAGGTACGGAAACCCGTTATATACGATATAATTCGTCATGCAAATTCGTCAGCTCTCAGGTATGGTTAGTCGTGCTCAAAGAAGTTTGTCAACATAGTTTGTCATGCGTACATTAATTCGTCTTGACCTTAGCTCATGACGATATGCATTTGTCAATTAACGAAAAGTGCATTTGTCAATCGTTCAAACTCGTCCTCCTCAGATTGTAATTCGTACAGTTATTAAATTAATTTGTCCTGCATTTGTTTTCGTTTGTCATGCGCCCGCAAATATCGTCAAGCGACGAATAAGGGGAAATTCACTTGCATGACTAATTTATAACCCCTGTTTGACGACTTTTCCACCAGGTTTGACGAAATAATGTTTTCAATGATCTAACCAAAAGAAACTAGTCATTCTTGTTCAATCATACGTTTGAATTTACCACACTTATTTCAACTGACCAGAAACACCTTCGAAGGAAGGACTCTATCAATGGAAAATATCGACATAGGGACAGAAAACATTTTTAGAAACTGTTTATCCACAAAAAGTATGTGCAGTAAATAGAAAGAAATTAGAATTAGAGAGCCCTATGTTTCGACTTTAACAAAGTCTGAATCATCAAGCCCTCTAATATGATTCGAGTTTTTACTTTGGTATAAAAAAAGGTATTGCCCATTTGAGATTTTACATTTTTATCTATTTTAACGCCCTAGAAGTGTGTTCTTGCTTTACAGTCAAGATCAGAATAAATATCCGAAGCTCTCTTCTTCATTAATTGTTTTTCAGTGTTGTTCCAATACACTATAGGGTTGCTTAAATGGCATGAAAAGATAGTTCATTACATTTGTATCAATTTGACACCTCATCAGGTTTCTATCTACAAAAATAGAACTCATTTAATGAGCAAATAAAGGAACTTGATCATGGGGCGATTTTGTGTTCATTGAAATAAGCAGAGAAGTTCAATAGTAGCTAAACTAATTAAAGAAAAAGAAATGGCATCGGGTAATGTCTAAATCTATAAATCAATCAATAATTATTATTATGGCTTGCAAGTTGGTCGTAATGATTTGGAGTAAACTTGAAATATTTTGTCAAATAAACGTTACAGAATGAAATACAAAACTTAACTTTTTCTTTCATTAAGTATTAGCCGTTTCTGTCCGGATATTTTTTAAAAACTTTTTCTAGGTTTGTATACATTTTCTAGCTATAAGCGCAAGTTCTGATTATAGTTTAATCCAGGCTAGTCCCTTTTAAAAATAATAAGTAGTAAGTAACCATTGGTAACAGAAGGATGAAATAACATATTTTGTCTTTGTGTTTATAACTTGTTTTAGAAATAACAAGAAAATTAGATATTCGAAATAGATTATTATATGTCTATATACATAAAAGCGACAAAACGCAGTATTCTACCATTACACGTGATGTAGCTATGTGAACATTTTGTAAATGCAGCTGTAGTGAGCAAGATGGAAGATTTCGATCAAGAACTCGACATTAACCTACGTTCGATAAGTTGGGATCCAGTTTCATACGAATAGTTTGAACAGCAGTTGCTGTTCCAATGTAATAAGACAAGATGATCAACCCCGGTGGTACTGGGAAACAGCTGATCATGTTAATTACAATCTTCAGTAGATGGTCTAGGGACTACCTTAAATTTGGTATTGAATACATTTAGCCTGTTCTAGTTTTCGTAAGTTAATCTTATTAACAGACAAATGATTTAGTTTACAAAAAAAATTGTAAATGACAAAAGAAGTATCGAATTAATCTTACAGCACAAAAGAGGCCTGTCAATCAAAGTATAGAATAGGCTAGTGTCTTCGACGAAAGCAAAAACGTCTTGCACTTTTAGTTGTGCTTTTTATCGTGTAAACACAAAAGGATTGTTAAGAATTGCAGTTTCTCAAGTGGGGATTATCTATAGTTATTTACTCCAGTGAAAAGAATAAGTAATGAGTTAACAAAATATTTTACTAAGGATTAAAAAATGCATTGTTATGCACGGACAGAACATTTGAACTGGCTAATTGTTCTAAAAAATTATTTCCTCAATACTTTTATTGGAAAAAGCTAGAGGTAATGTTGGCCAGTTGTTACCATAATAAACTTTTTCAAAACACGGCTTTCCGAGAATCCCCGAAGCACCTTATCAGTACAATTAACCGAGCTGATTGGTGACTTAGTTAACGAATGATTGATTTCTTTTGACAACCTTTAAATGACAGTCTGACGAAGAAATTCATAAAATGCAAACGTGTGCAAGTAACAGCGTAGTTCAATGAACACAAAATCCATGGTCAAGTTTCTTTATTAGCTCAATAAATGAGTTTTGTAGTTGTAAATACACTGTGACAAATTTCAGTAAAATTACAGAATTGATAAGGGAAAATCTTGTATTTTATCTGTGTTATCAAGATTTCTTCATGGATATTTTGTTAAATAAAACAAGACAGATATCTGCTTCCGCTAAATTAGAAAAAAACAACTTTAAATTCAGATTGTTTAAATATACCTCCAAATTATATTTTCCGTAATTACCAGCATTGTTCTCATTTATTTTGTTCCAGGAAATTCTATTTCAAAGAAACTAACCAAAATATGATTTTTAACAGAGATTTTTTTTTTTATAATTAGAAATATGAGGAATAAACTTTTTAAGGATACGGCTCTCCTTTCGTCTCGCTTGGTTGAACGTCATGTTTACTGCAAGTTTTTTGCCTACTACACATGTCCGATCGTCACAATATTTGGTGTACATATGGACTAGAGTCTCTAGTTTATACATGAACCATTACTAATGATTTCACGTTCAAAATGGCATGAACAGACTACCTTCAAAAAGTTGACGCTTTTTGCCAAAATCTCATAATTTCAACTTACAAATCTCAGTTATGGAATTACGTATATTACAAAATATTTAGACTGCCATTAAATCCTCGAAAACACATTGGCAATCTCAGGCTCCGACAGTTTTCTTTACTCTCAATCAGCTCGTGGTAAAATGTACCAATATTTATGACTACTTTGTATTAAATATTTTTTTTCAACAGATAAGAGTTCCTACATTATTCCGTTATCCCCTGAAACAGTTTATGAAGAAATCAAACTGAGGAGTCACGTATAAAATAACTCTTTATCTGAAAAAGTTGCCCTTCAATTCAGTAAAAAAAAATTAACGTTTTTGACAAGTTAGATATGTTAAGAATACGATGATAATTCAAAAATAGTAAAATATGTACGGAAATGTGTGTTTTACCCCCCAAGTTGAATATAGGAAAGCAGCACCGACCCAAGTCCACTGAGTTTTTGGGTGTTTTAAGGAAGTCAATGGGAAGCTAATGGTGTGGCGCCATATACTGTTCGGTTATAACACTTGAACCATTCATCGGAGATGGGTAAAAGTATACTTTTCTGCTTTCTTATGATGAGAGGAACATGTTAGGGGCGGCTTCAAAACCCAACCGGCGGCTGTCTGCCGGTCCTGGGTGGTTGGCTATTGTTTATTCCGGTTGAACCGCCCAGAACCGACAGGCAACCGCCGGTTGAGTTTTGATGCCACCCCTTAATAGTTATAGTTTTAAATAGAATAGTTTTGAAACAACATTTTATCCAATTTTGAAATTTGACCCCTGCAATGACTTTTACCCCTCCCCTGCTGCAGGGTCCCATATATGTGAAATTGACTACACTAATCTCAATATTGGTGAGTAACACCTTCGAAGGAATGACTGCATCAATAGAAAATATCGGAATACCTTCGGGAGCAAAACCATGGGGGTAAATTGCAACGGGAAATTATTTTAATGTGTCATATCTAGGTGGGTTCTATGTATGGACCATAGGTAACATCATTAGGGTGGACGCAAAATCAATCTGTTGCATGGGACCCTGCAGGTTGGGGAGGGGTAAAAGTCATTGCAGGGGTCAAATTTCAAAATTGGACAAATTTTGTTTAAAACTATTCTAACATGTTCCTCTCATCATAAGGAAGCAGAAAAATTGTACTTTGACCCATCTCAAATGCGGTGTTTCCGTAACCTACATATTCTGACCACCTTTTCAGCCACTTGTTATATACGCCGTTATATACGCGTAGAGTGTAGCGTATAAAATTTCAATTTACATTATGTTAATAAAACATCGTCTTAATAACAGGGCTACAACGATAAAGTCAAAATATATACGCCCGCGTAGAGTTTGGCGTATAAAATTTCAATTTACATTGTGTGTAGAAAACACTTTCTTGGCAGTCTTAATCACATAATCACATGGCTGCAACGATGAACTCACAATATAAACGGCGGCGCATAGTTTGGCGTATAATATTTCTATTTCACATTGTGTGTGAAATTGACACGTGAGTCGTGCAAAGAAATTAAACAAATTATAAAATTTCCTTGGAGTTGTCACATTTATGTACAACTTTTGTTGCTTTAAAAAAACATAAAAGATCTTAACTTACTTTTAAACATATTTTTGAAACCACAAGTTTAATCTTAAAATGTAGATTAGTAAATAAAAGCATGAATTTATTTATAATTTTGGTCACTTCTAGATCAGGTAGCAATCTGTTCGGTTGGAGACTTAATAGGCAAGGGGCAGCCTATCATTTGTACAAACACAAGAGCTATACTTTTGTGCAAATAACTGCTGGCAAGGGGCAGCCTTCAGGAAGACTCTTTTAAGAGCCACGAATATTTTATAAGAACAACACATTAGAGGTTAGGGGCAACCTACTTTTGTGTGAATCTGTTGGCAAGGGGCAGCCTTCAGAAGGGCTCTTTTCAGAGCCACCACAATCTCAAAGAGGTGATCTGCTTTTAACACTGTTGGCAAGGGGCAGCCTTCAGTGAATGGCTCATGCGAGTCATCAGTTGGAAGTGACAACCCACATGTCTTTATAATATATTTGTCTTGAAGAAGTCAGAGCTACTCCTGACGAAAGCTTGACAGTTCAAAACTTGTCCGACGGCGAACCGCTAAAATCTACAAATTGTTATAAATTTATTCTCAATCTGTTGTGTGCCTTTTAATGTTACTAACGTACACACCATGTAAATTGAAATTTTATACGCCAAACTATACGCGGGCGTATATAACAAGTGGTCAGAATAAGTGGTCAGGTTACGGAACACAGTCTCCGATGAATGATTCAAGCATTATTTCAAAAACATGAAAGGTTATACCAAGAGTCATGAGTTGGGCTTGTAGGCGTCAAAAATTTCAAAAGTATCAAATACAGATTAATTTTGCGTCCACCCTAGTGATGTTACCTATGGTCCATACATAGAACCCACCTAGATAGGACACATTAAAATAATTTACCGTTGCAGTTTTGCCCCCAATGGAGTTTTGATCCCCAGGTATACCGATATTTTCCATTGATGCAGCTGTTCCTTCGAAAGTGTTCCTTGCCAATATTGAGATTAGTGTAGTCACTTTCACTTTCATGATTAAATAAATCATCGTGTAGTAAAAAAAATTTTAATATCAAACTAAGCAGAACATCTTGGGTGATCCATTTTGGATTAATTTAATAACTCATGTATTAGTGCATAGATACATGTAAAATGTATATTATCAACAGTCATATTTGGAGCCCACTATGTAAACCGCACATCAAATGTTTCTAATCATAATTTCTACATGCCTATATGCAGATAATTTAATTTATGTGGGGTTTTTTTTCTGATAATTTTTGCACATCAACCAAGTTGCATCGACTGGTAGTCGGAATGTGTCAACAAGCGACACCGAAATACAAAGAATTAAAAAACATACCTGTGCATTCAATTCTTATAAATTGATCACCGCAAACAGCCATCATTAGTGCAGTGCCAGTGGAACGAACCAGCTAATCACGGTGTTTATTCATGTAATTTATTATCGAACCCTCTGTACGTCCCCGGGTGTATAGTACGTACAGGAATTGAACTTACAGGGTTTTTAAATCGACCATTTTTAGCAAAACGGTGGCGCTTGTTGGTGATCTTGAAAAATTCCAATTTCAAATTTATGAAACCTGGTTGGTGTGCCAAAAATTATCAGAAATATTGTGGTTTAATTTATCTGCATAACACGTAGTTTAATAAAGGTCTATACGGAATCATTGATTAAAAAGGTTTCTCAGATAAATACATTATCGGAAAATTTGCAAGCTTCAAGAAATATATATCTTCATATATAAAATTAAAAACATTCTTACGTATAGATGTGTGCGTCAAATCAGATAAAGCTACTTGTATGAGTCTGTGCCACAAGAGTAGCGAGTAACATGATGCTTTAATCGCTTAATCCATGCTCACATAAACTTCAGGGAAATATTGATATTTTAGCACGTTAAAGATAATAGAAGATGATGATATGTGACTCGTCATGTTAAATAGAGGTGGTCAATGTATTCTCACACTACAGCTGAGCAAAACGCCGTTTTCAGTCCAGTGTATTTTTAGCCCAATTCAAAAAAATGTATATAATTTTTAATATATTCAAACTATATAGTAAAAATATGAAATCCTGAAAATTTCACGATTATTGGAAAAACAAAAGTTATTAAGAAAATTAATTGAAAATCTCAGAGCATTACGTTTTGACAAATACGAAACCAACGGCGACACATTATTCAATCAGACTTATACGCCCGGGTTACTTATAACGCAGATAGGAATTGTCAGTCTTTTAATAAAAGTGATTACCACTCGTCTGCATTGATATTACCTATTGTTACCTGTTGTTATTGATTGGTACAGTTCCATCTATAGGCTTCATATTCTAAGCGGCAAGGATTTTGCAGTGTAGGGCCACGGGTAAAAATTTCACCGCTATACAAAAGCATTGATTATTCATTTCGGACAGAACTCGGTTTATTTTTTTAGAATATAGCATATACAATGTCATTAAATCGGATGCTATTTTAAAGAAGACTTACTACAGATTTTAAATGTTTAAAAATAAATCATTCATGTACCTTAAAAGAATTGGAAAATTTATTTTTTTCTGTATAAAAAAAAAAGGATATAATTTCAAAATTAGATAGTTTGCATATCAAAATGACCGTATTTTGAAGAGGAATCTAAAAAAGTCAACTTAAAATCATATAGGTAATGCACGATAGAAAGCCGAATGTTTTGTACCTTTCCGCAAGACCCAACGTGGTAGCGGGTCGATAGCAGGTATACTAGGGAAGATTATACAGCAATCAGACACAGGCGATACGCAAAGGTTCGATTGAATTTATCAATGTTATGTCTCAGACCAGGCTTTCATTTGCATCTGAAATGTCTCTTCAGAGCTTGAGGAAAAACGTAAAGTTTATAGGGTATACTCAGTCGCTTCAAGAAATGTGACAAAAGTAATGATCATATTTTGTCGACATTCATTAAGATTTCAGTATAGGAAAATACGTTATAAACATTTTTCGCAAACATGGTACAGTCTGATAGGGGGTAGTTGACTGAATTGTGTGTTTTGATTTGTGTTTGTATCATAAAAAGGACTATTCAGGCTCAGACGATAACTGAATTGATTTATTAATAAAGTGTGAATTATAAATAAA
>JXSR01S037965.1:2536-16498 GCA_000969725.1 Ophiothrix spiculata
TTATGAGAGCTTGTGTGGTCTAGTGGAACAGAATATGTCAGAAGCGGGTAAGTCTGGCAGAATGTTATGAGAGCTTGTGTGGTCTAGTGGAACAGTGAGGATTCTGAAGCAAGGAGTCACGAGTTTGAGCCTATCTGTCACCGAAAAGTTGAAGCTGAGCAAGGCATCTAATTTCAAGTGCTTTATCAACCCCTGTATTATTCGGGTAGTTAATTTTTAAATTTTAAAGTATGCAGTAAGCACATAAATCAATATGACCATACGAAAAAATAAATTGGTCCATATATTCGGAATTATAACAGCGTACAATGTTGTAGAATACAAGGGATACGCTGTTAAACTCATAATAGAGTCTTATTGCTTACTGTATACTTCAAGCTTTATAGATAGGAATGCAGTCCACTGAGCTCTATTTGATGTTGTGTTAATGCCCTAGACATTGTAAAGCAGCTGATTAAAGGGGTCTTGAATCAATGTAAAGCACTTTGATCTATGAGATAGTGCTGTATAAAAAGCTACCTACCGGTCAGCGTCGTACATCACTGCACCTGCTGCCTGACCGGAGAGAAGTTTCCACATAGTACGATCTTGGGCCGCCACCTCTGCTTCTTCAACAGACCAGCTCAGTCCAAGGAAGGCAAGGTCCCTCTGTATCACATCTTTCCATGTTGTTCTGGGACGTCCCCGTCTACGGTGCCCATGCGTTGGTTTCCATTGATACAAGGTTTTTGGAATCCTCGTAGGGTCCATACGTTGCAGATGCCCAAACCATTTCAGTCTGCGGGTTCTTATTATATCTGTCAGTTTTGGTTGTTTGGTGAGCGATCTTATATACTCATTTGTTTTGTGCTGAGACCATATAATCCGTAGGATCTTCCTTTGGCATCGCATATCAAATGCATCAAGCCGGGCTTCATCCCTCTCTGTCAGGCTCCAGCATTCAACAGCGTACAGTAGGGTGGATAGGACACAGGCATTGTAGAATTTCATCTTGGTGTCCAAGTTGATGTATCTGTCTTTCCACACCTTGTCTAACTCTCGGAAAGCACCCGCTGCTTTGCCCAGTCTATGGTTCAGCTCTTTTATGTTTGTTCCATTTGCACTACAGAAAGCACCAAGGTATTTGAAATGTTACTTATATTATTTATGTTATGAAGAAGGTATTCTTGAGGAAATGTGTCCTGATGAAAGCTGTGAAAGCAGTTCATATGTTGTCCCAAAAGGAAAATGATGATAAAAATAACAATGGTGAAGTCATTAAGGTTTTAAGATTAAGAGTAAAATTGTACACCATTTGTTGCTAAATTTGATTGGGTCTCTCCAGACTTGTGCTTTTTGCAAAGGTCTGACGTTCTATGACCTTGTCATGAAAAAGCATGTGTCCCTATGGACCAACCTTGATAAGCAAACAAACAAACAAGAAAATTACCAGCCATGAATTGTATATATCTGTATTAAAATTTGCTGCTGACAAGAAAATAATGATAGTATGGACAAATGGGAAGCCATATACACACAAAGAGATTGCTGTCCAACAGGGAACAGTGAAATCCCCCACCAGTAGAGGATCATCAGTCTTGTCATCACCAAGGAACTTCATATTGAGAAGCGATGCTTGCCGGCATCTAATTGTCACTCATGGAGTAGAGTTATTGTACCTCCAGATTTGTTCAGAAACAAACCTGATTGCTAAGCAGATCTTGTAAATCTTCACTTGATGCATGGATAGTGTGTCCATATTATTTCATGCGCAAACGGTGTCCGCATGTTCAGCAGCATCTATTGCGACTTGCTCTGAGCTAGATACGCCAATTTTCCCATACTTCCGTTTCATTTTGTTAAATGTCAGAGGTACAATAACTCAGTCTCCATAATACGCTGGTACCCTCGATGTGGGCGCTTCACTATATGGTTCAGACTGCCCATCACCGCAGGTATTGGCTGATCAAAATTAGTCAAAATTTTGACCAATAAAATTACACAACTTGACAGCTCACTCGCCCTATCAAACTACACAGCAAACGTTCGTGATTGGAAGGCTTTGGTGAAGAGGTTGACAAAATGGCGATGTTTACACGCGCGACCTCTGCATTGCGCCCCGCGTTTAACAACGCGTTACAAGCATTCGCGCAATCACCAATGCGTCACGCATGTAGTGTGTTTGACGCGGAAAACAAATGCCTTCAGGGCATGGGCCAATCAAGTGCTTAGATTCATTAGCGGATACCTGCGTCTTATGTCAGTGTGGAGTTGTTGAAGACATAAGAGGCCGGGGACCAGCGTATCTCCATAAGTGACAGTCCAAGATGGCTAACCATCCAATAGGATTTAGAGTGTGATAGAACTGTATCAATATTCAATTTTGAATACCTGTTTGATTTTCAGAGAAAGAAGCTATGAGGAAGGAAATGGAGGAGGAGATGGAGGCCCGTGTGAAAGATACAGAACGAGAGATGGAAGAAATGAAGCGCACATGGGAGGAGAAGTTGAAGCAGGCCCAGGTAGGTTGCACATTGTGTTTGTTTTTTTGTCTGTCTGTATTTTTTTAATTGATCATTAGATTGGCTGTCTGAAAGTACGTTAGTAATATAGCAAGTTGTCCTGTGAATGTAAGAAAGTCATATCTGCCATATATTTATCTTACACCATATTAATAGAATGCAAAGTATAAAATTTGTCCCATATATCAGTGGTGATAAGGAATCTTTTATAGTTTATCTCAGAGTTGTTTTTCTTCGTTCGCGGGGTTTTTCTTTCCGACGCTTGTTGTTAAGGCCTTCTGCGTACTGATGCACTTATTTACGCACGTATTAGCAGAGCATGATTTGTTGATTTCAATTGTTTACGCTTACGCTGTTGGCGCGCGTTAAGAGTGTCGTACATGACCCGATTTGAAAGGAAAAACAACTTTGAGAGATAGTATAGTGTTGGCAGCACAGATTGTATTACAGTTTGAAGCAGTAATTTTGTCATTTTATGCAAGAAGCATGTTTTGAACACAAAAAAATGGTCTCATGTATCACACCACACACAAGACATTGAACTGATTTGAATCAATAAGGGCATCTTTCATCAGGTAACATGCACACAGTCAGGATCATTTTTCTATCTAAGGTGTTTCAGCTTGCGCCAATACAAGCAAATGTAAAGAGCTGCTTGCACCCAAATATACTATCTAGCTGAATAAGCAAAAAAGCATTTTTCTCATACATTTTCAAAAACCTATTGCGCCAGTTTCACTGGCTCCTGTACAAATGACGTGCTGTACAGCCTTAACAACACCGATCAGGATTCAATTTTGACATTTTCCATGTTTTGATAGGATGCTGCAGCAGCAGGAAGCGGTGGAGATGAGAAGGCCAAGAAAGAAGCACGGAAGACGACGCCACATTTATACAACTTGAACATTGACACTCAGCTGTCTGGTATGATAGTCCATCTCCTGGCTCCTGGGATTCACAAGATTGGCTCAAGCAAAGCTGATACACCACCAGATATAGTGCTCAATGGCTTAGGGTTTGTATTTGCATTATTATTTATATCAAATCTTCCAGTGACCCTTGCTAATCTTGATGTTAATCAAGCTCCAAATTAGCCACATATAACGTATTGTTCCTAATAAACGCCCAGTCTCCATTAAACGCCCACCCCCAAAAATTGTTCACAACAAGTGACAATAAAAATGCAATTTAGGCCTTACCTGTTCGTGTACATCGACAGCTGATGTCCAGGACTATCGTAATCCGTTGAACTGGCACTACTTTCGTCATCAATGTAGTCGGACAGTTCGGATTCGGAGAGAACAATGCGCTTGCAACGTTATTACACACGTTTATAGAGGTAAATATATGTAAAAACATACACTGTAAATTGGTCTGTATTAAACGCCCACCCTTCAAGAAAAGTCCCCGCCCATGGGCGTTTATTAGGAACAATACGGTACTTGTTTTTGCAATTTGTTTACATTGAACCACAAAAGACTAACTAAGTATCATCATTTTAATCAAATTATTTTCTTTTATTAAAAACTGTTGTTTGCACAAATTGCACTTGATAATGATAGCAAAATCATATTTTCAACTACAAAACATGTTTACCTTCTAGGAATGTTGAAATATTACATAAATATTAACTTAAGGACCAGAGTTTTCTTCGTTGAGGATTTTCTAGAAAAGATTGTGGAAGTTAGGGTGTAAAGCGGAAAATTCATTTCTGAGAAATACAAGGCAAAAACAATGAAATATGACCTGAGAAAAGGAAGAAAAAAATAATTGGAAAAGAAAGTAATACAATTTGAAATAAAGCAGGCCTTCAAATTCAACAAAATAAAGTGAAACCTATTAACTAATCTACCCATTTGCAGCCACGATATCGTTCATCCAAGTTTTCCAACAATCTGACAGTCTAAATCCTGTTTTATAGTTTTGAAAGTTTTCAAATGATGCCATAGATTCATTTTGATCTGATTCACCTTGTATTATATTGTTACAGTATGCAGAAAGAACATGCAGTGGTATCCAACGAGGGAGGCAAAGTGTTCATTGAGAAAGCCAGTCCTGAAGCTAAGCTGATGGTCAATGGAGATGCAGTCACATCCAAAGTGGAACTGGATAATAATGACAGGTACATCTGATTGGTATTTATTAAATTATACAGACCGTGTAGTTTACAAAGATCAATATGGAAAAATCAAAATGTCAATAAAGTCCTTGATTTTTATATTTACCCTCCCCAACCCCATCTCACCAAAAAAGGGGGTCTGCATACACCAACATTTGTCATTAAAATGAAATAGAACAATTATTTGTGAGCTTAAGAAATCATAACATTATGACAAATTTTTGTTGTTAGATTGGACACAATATCAGCAGGCAGTATATCAAGGCTCAAAACAGATATGTATAAGCGGCTTATGGCTTCAGATTTCTACAAGTATCTGCTCTGAAGCAGATTGGCTCTTTGATTTTTAGCCACCCAAAACTGTGCAGCATATCTTTTTATGCCTCCGCCAGAGGCATTATGTTTTCTGGTTGTCCGTCCGTCCGTCCTTCCGTCCGGGCTCGTTTCTCGGAACTGGTGAGGCATGGGTGGACTGGTGGTAAGGGTGGCTAGTAATTTTCTCTGAAAGTTTTGGCGCAAAATATGCAAATTTAGTCGGTTTTTAAGCAGAAAATATGTGATTTTTTGTGATTTTAGGGACTTAGAAATTTTCCGAAAGGAGCATTTGCTAAAACTCCACTCCTTCAAAATTTTAACCCCACCTTATTTTGATTGGCGCATCACATATGCAAAAATCGGCCCGATCGGCCATTTAATTAACGAATACAATCCGTTTTAAGATGGCGCTCTTACATGTAATCTTTTATAATTTCATAGATACAATGGGCAATATCTCCTCAACGGAGCAGAATTTTATTTTACGCGTATCTCTAAAACCGCATGGCCTACGTTAATGATATTTGGTGACTGGGTAGACCTAGAGCCAAACTCGATCCAGCAACAATTTCGGAGCAAAATATGCTAATTAAGTACCTAATTTGCATAATTTATGCATAAAATGCTTTAAATGGGATATTTTACAAACCGTGCACCCTACATTCATGAAATTTATTGGGTAGGTGCGGATTGAGCTGCGCTTATGCCAGCTGCAATTTGAGTGCAAAATATGCTAATTAAGTACCTAATTTGCATAATTTATGCATGAAATGGTTTAAATGGCATATTTTACAAACCGTCCACCTTACATTCATGAAATTTGGTGGGTAGATAGGGATAGAGCTGCGCTTGTGCCAGCTGCAATTTAAGCGCAAAATATGCTAATTAAGTACCTAATTTGCTTAATTTATGCATAAAATGTTACTTATTTTTCAACTTTGTCCAATTTCAAAGGTTAAGGTGTCAAATTGTTAGTCATGGACCAGCGATCAAAAGTGTCAATGGTGACCCCATCGTCCGACCTTAAACTGGGGGTCAAAGGTCAAAAGAAAGGTCAGATTTCAAAGGTTTGGGTCAAAGGTCAAATTTTCAACAAAGGTGGAAGGCGGAGGCATCGTGATCGACACTCTGTGTCGAGAACCGCGCGGCCCGAGAACCGCGTATTCTAGTTTCTATATAACTTGAAAAAGAAAATTCGGTTATAGAGAATCTTGTCACCATATTTATACGTTCACTAATACTTTCAAGATTCGACCATGCTGATGCACTCCTCCCTTCCCCCCTAACACACACTAGTGTTTGTTTGATTCTTTTGTTCCTGATTTACACTTCCCTACTGGTTTAGACTATATGTTGGAACAGAGCTATCTTATAGAGTCTGTATAGTAATTTGAACAGTTCAGTGATCCAATAGCTATGAAAAATTCATTTTCCATTGGTGATATGAAAACCAAAACATCAATTTTTAAATAAAAAATTTGCACCTTTAATCATACAGGTAATAACTTCTTGATTTCAGAGTCATGTTTGGTAGCAATCATTTGTACGTATTCCGTCACCCAGACTTGTACAAGGCTAACCCTAAGAATTATACTCAAGTTATTACATATGAAATGGCACAGGGAGAAATAGCAGCTCAGAGTGGTTTTGATATGAGTGCAAAACAATCCCAAGGTGAGTGAAGTCTTGAAGGAGTCTAGCATTCAATTCTTGGTTTTAGCAGTGCCTTGATACTAGAGCTTAAGTCCTTTTTTAATGTTAATGACAAAATCCATTGAAGTTGAAATATTTTTACTTGCTAGCATTTATTTAGTGTCTTGGAAGAGTTTATTCCAAACCTTATTCTACCTCTGTGTTTTCTAGTAGGTCGTGACATTATATTATAGTTGTAAGTCAGATAAGAATTGGAATGATCTTTATGTTGAATAAAAGTTTGACTATGGTTATGTTTGGAGGTATATTCTTCTGTAAATTATTCTAGTAATTGTAGCAAAAATGTGTGAAATGTTAGTAATGGACCTTTTCTAAACACGACTTTCTGAGAATTCTCAAAGCTGATTTTACACTTTCCGGCAATTGCCGACAGAAGTGTCTCACTAACACAATACCCAGAATGTTAAGTCCATGTTCACGTTAACTGACTGTGAACTTGTAATCAGGGTTAGCACTACTGAGGCACTTTTAGTGTGATGTGATTTGAAATCTTCAGCTTAATCAAATTCAATTTCAAATGGAAATTTCACTCTGTGTGTCAGTGATATTATGGTACCACAAACCAAAAGTTGTTCAGAATTAGTACCTCTAATGGATTGGTTTGGATGTAATTATTTTTCACTTTTGTTCACTGAAAATGCAAAAGAATTTTCAGAAAAATTTGTTGACAAAATCGTGCATACTTATGAGCTTGTACGTGAATGATTGAAAAAAAGGCCACGTGATCGACATTCCAGAGATTTCCGAATGGATTTTGAAAAGGTCTATAGTTATATATGGCTGTGTTTGGAGCATCCTCTCATAAAAGATTAATGTGATTTTTCAGCAGACTGTCACAGAATCAGGTAATTAAAAATGGCAGCCTCTTTAAGTGATCCAATTAGCCATTTTTCAAATGTTAGGCCATATATATATGGTCATGTTTTGGTTTAAGTGTGCTTTTTGGGAACAATTCTTTATTTCATCTGCATATTTTTTAAAGTTGTCAAGTTTTGCAGAGATATGACAATTTGTTGTTGAATTTAATTCTTAAATAGTGCCTGCAGTGAATACGCACTGATCTCTGATGCAAGCATACATTTTCAAGGTCATTGTGTTTGCATATTCACGTCAACAACAATAAATCTAATTTTTAGTTTAAAAACTAAAAGAGTACAACAATTAAGTTTGCTTACATTATTAGAAATAGTAGCATCTTTATAGATGTATATTCACAATTCGGTGCCAGTGTATGCACTACACCCGTTTCATGCTATAGAAAGGGTGGGTCTAGAAAATCCACAAATTGACAAAAGGGAATTTTCAGTTTAAATGGTGCTTTGATAAAAAGGGTGGAGTTGAAATAAAAAGGATAGTGTTGTACCACTGCAACTAAAAATTGAAGTTATTCTGGGAGTGAGAAGCTCTGAGAATCGGCTCTTAGAATCAGAATGAGCATATCCATAGTGCGGCTTGCTTGAGCCCTGGTCATACTTCTGTTACCATTTTTGTCTTACACATTGTTGAGTTAGGCTTAATCATTTACCGGCAAAGTGGGATAAATATCATAAGGAAGAAAGTTCATGAAGTTTCTAAAAAACTGAGGTGGGTTTAGAGAATTTTCAGTAAAAAGGTGTCTTAATAAAAAAGGTGGGGTAAAAAAATTAAAAATAATATGTATGGGGTTCAAACCCTATTTCATACAGTGGTGCACAGTCAATCAACCTCGTAACTACTTTATGAGAACAAAATTGTAAATTTAAACTCCTAATTTGGATATTGTATTATTTGCTTTTACAGATGATTTGCTTCTTCAAGAAGATCTTGTTGAGATGATCCCAGCCGTGGAGGAAGCCAACGCCATCAGTGAAGAGCTGGACCAGAAGGTCAAGTTTGAAATTGTTGTTGTCTCAGCCAAAGCAAGAGGGCTCCCAAGTGGCAGGACAGAGGTTAGTGTTTATTAAACGATATGTTTTGAATGTATCCTAGTATTCAATTATCGCACGGTTTGCAGGGAGAGCCTCGATTTGACAGTCAATTAAACTAGTTTGTTATATAATGATGTATTCATTTCATGCAAGGTCAATGGTTTTTGAAAGAGGGAATCAAACTCTTAATTTTAATATTATGTAAATGCCATTCATCTCGTAAGCCAGGTGGAGGCTCTGCCCAAAATGGCGAAACCGTGCAATAAGCTCCCTGTTCATATTATTGAAAAGGACATTAACTTTAACGGCGAGTTTAGTCATGAGTATTTACTCATGACTATTCACTCACTCATGAGCTACTCATGAGCTGATTCCAAATGTGAACGCAATTAGAAAGGATTTTGCTCTTGACTAAAAGTGAAGTTAAGTCACTAGCGTTGTAGGTGTCTCGCTCATGGGTCATTAGTGTTAACTCGCTAATATTGTTCATGTGTAAATGCAATCGCAAAATTGACTCACTCTAGAGCTGGTCATGACTCGTGCGCAAACTAGAAAAGAGAAGTCATGACTAATAAGTGTGAACACAACCTAAATTTATCAGATTGTTAAAAATCACCATGCACAGACATCCTGTTAAACAAGTTGGTCAAATTACTATATTATCAAAATTCTCCTTCATGATTATTTGATATAATTTGTGCTTCATAAGACTCTATAACATAAGAGCATGGTGTAAGCGCAATTGCATGATACAATATTTGTATGAACTGAATAAAGTGATATGCAGTAAGTTCAGAATTGTACTTTAATTCTTGTATTTCTCAAAAAGTCAAATATGGTTGTATTTTTATTTAAATCTTTTGGTCGAACATGTCATACAATGCAATTCAATACAATAAACACATTCGCTTTGGTGTTCATGACAAAGTCATAGATTGCCAGGCCTATGCAAAAAGTACAAAACTGGATAGTCCGTAAAGGACTAATAAAAATACTATTCTAGCCAGAGGCCACTCCCAATCTAACTTAGCAACAAATACTGTACAATTTTACTCTTAGCCCTTACTATGTGTGAGAATAATCTGGAAATTCTAATCTCATGTCTTATGTAAATCTGTATTCCAAATTAAGGAGACAATAGATTCTGAAATCCCTCATGTGTAACTGAGCTATGCTGTTGGTTCTATACATGTGCTTACAAAGCTTCTAGGTTTGTTTTCAACTCTTTTCATTTATTCTTTCTATATATTGAACACCAATCCGTGTTATTGGTTTTCTTTCCTTAGGTTTGTGTGAAGATGCGTAATCTGGAAAACAACTTGGAATATATCTGGCCCAAAGATAAATTCATCCGTCGCAAGTATTTGATGCAGGAGATGTATCAGAACTTTGCTGAAGGAGAAGAATGGAAACTTCCTGATGTAAGTAACACAAGAATTCTAGCAAAAGGTATTGTATTTGGCTCTAACAACAAAGTTGACAAATGTGTTTGGCAGGTTTGGAAAATCTAAAATCTCATTCAACAAAAATATTGCATTTTAACTTAAGTATTGCAAATAGTTTTATGCCCTTATCTAGCGTATGATAATAAATGCATTTCATCACAAATGGGGTTGGGACATCAACTCCAGAATTTTCAAAAAGATATTTTGACTTTTTGAAAAATCAAACAGTTTGGGCCATTGACTTTGGAAGCCCATGATTTACTGTGACTGAAATGATTATTATTAAATGATCAACTCATAGCTCGTATGATATGCATCGAAATATGTGAATTTCATTAAAAGTGTGTAATATTCCAATTCAATAAAACTATATCCGAGATTTGTACTTATCCTTGTTCCATAAATTTCGGCCAGTATTTTTCACTGTTTAGTTATGTCTATCAAAATAAGGTCCTGTTCTACACCGTCTGTGCTATATGGCCTTGGGTATGGTCCTCTTTTGACAGTATCACAACTATATATCCTCAAGACATTTGATAATGCCTGTCAATGCATGAATTCTTTTGAGTGTAATTAAATCACCAGGCTAATTAACTGGAAAAATTATCCTAATAGACCACAGTTTAGTCTTCGGAAGACCATAGCAATGACACAATTTAATTGAGGCTATTGATGCAACCACAATATTAAGGGGTCGCTTCAAAGCTCAATCGGCGGTTGCCTGCTGGTTCTGGCCGGATCAATTTGAATAGACAATGACCAACCGCCCAAAACCAGCCAGAACTACCAGACAACCGCCGGTTGAGTTTTGAAGTGGTCCCAAATTACCTTCAGCTTGTTTGTGATAATGACACTGGACCTTTCTATTGTAACTGATCTGTAATGTTAGATTGATCAACACTGGTTATAACTGGTCACTCAAAGTGATCACTTATTTTGTAATTTAACATATATAGTACTATGATTGTTATGACATGGAATCTTACTTTTCAATAGGTAGAGAAAGTTTAAGAATTTAGAAGACTGAAGAATTCACAAATGATTTTCATATACGGTATTCTCTTTCAGGAAAAAGATCCGTTTACAGAAGCACCAGACACAGAAGTGCAGATAGGTATCGTCAACTGTTACCTCCAAAGTTTGGCGTACCTGGTAAGGCATATTGATAGATAGTGTCAACTGCTACCACATAGTCTTACATATCTAGTGTCACTAATATTATACAAATATATACTGACTTGAAGATCTCTGGTTAAAACTGTGGGCCTGAAGTGACTACAATTTAGCTATTTTACTGAGGAGCTACGCCCCTCAGTAAAATAGCTAAATTTTTGTCACTGAAGGACCATGGTTTTAATCCAGAGATCTGAAAAATGTCAGTATGTATTTGTTTTATATACTGTTTTAATAAATTTTAAAATAATGTAATTATTACTTGCCCAATGCCCTAATTTTATTTTACAAATGCACTAACAAAATGCTACAACCATGAACGCAAGTAATAGGTTAATGCGCGTATTGGCTTACGTGTCTAAGTTTGTTGCTCGCGTAATTCGTGCGTGAAAGTGACGCGGCTATAAATCACGCAGAAAACCCGTAAATAGTCTTTCAAACCCGTAAATAGTCTTTTTAAAACCCGTAAATAATCTTTTTAAAAGTACTATTTACGGGTTTTTCTCAAGATGGTTGAAACTATTTGAAATAATGTTAAAGGGTATCAGCACGCTTAAATTTATTAATACAGTATATAAATGTTATTATTATGTGTCGTCCACTTCTACATCCAAAGTCTGCACAACTACTAGTTTGAAAAAATCTGTTGGGACACTTTTAATCACAATGTTTGAATTGAACCCCATGTACATGTCCCCACCTGGTATCTGAAACCATAGTCTAGGAATGGGAGATTGCCTCAGAAAGGGGGTCTAGAGAACTGAAGTGACCCAATAATGACCGTTGTGAACTTTTTTTTTTAATTTTTCTAAAATTATGCTGTTGAAACAAAAGTTTCCTAAATTTTGCTCGAACAGGGGTTTTGGGAACTTAATTTCAAAAAAAGAGGACAAGGGAACTGGAATTTGTTTAAAATAAGACTTGTGAACTATAGATTGTGCTTGTAATGGGGGCATAGGGAGCAGCAGGTTAGACGTGACGTGAACAGGTTCTCACCTTTCTAGGTCAGTGTCACCACCACCCCCTCCCATGAGACCCTTATATGCTACATGTGTAGAATGATGTAGAAATGCCAAAGACAACTTTTAGCAGCAATAATACCCTAACAAAAGCTTTCAATTCAAATGTGCTGAGTGAGATCTAAGGGAATGTATTGATCTATCTTTTGTTTTATAGATTGAGACCAAGGAACAACTTGAGCTGACCGACTACCGTAACAAAGAATGTGGTTTGTTATCCGTTGAGGTAGTACCATGTGACAAGAAGGGTCGGGAATTCACCGATGCTGACGATATATTTGTAGAAGATCCTAAGGAACTGATTGGTCAACCTGTGCATTTTGTCGTCAAAATCAACTCTGCTCTTGGAATACCTAATAAATATACAGTAAGTGCATTAAGGTTGTTAACTAATGGCTTTTACTTATTTCACTTTCTTGCTACTTATTACTGTGACCAAAATTAATTTTACCAAAAATAGTGCATGTATCATCATGAACACGCGACTGTGTATTTTATGAATGAAATTGAACTCTGACCTGAGGAATAGATAATATTTACACTGCCGACCTAAAAATGCTAAAACAAATCGTAAAAAATGTGTATATATTTCATTTGTGTAAACTTATATAGAAAAGAAATCAACATTAATGCAGCAAAAACATACAGTCATGTAACACGGCCAGAGCATCGAGGAGCTGAATAAAAACAAATAAATACCTACGGGTATAATATATTGCTAACTCTTGAATATCATACACCCGATATATCGATATCATTTTCAAAATAGCAATAAGTACGATATATCGATAACTCCTGAAATCAAATAATGGCGATATCAATGTTTTAAAATATCGATATTGAATTATTGATCATGTTAGAAAATACTCATGTCATTCTTTCCTATTGGTCAATGTAAAACAACAATAACCTGAACTCTCTTTTAATTTGCAGGATTTGTATTGCAAATACAGCATGTTTTTAGACACAGAGCCAATAAAAACCAATGTGATCAGTGGTACATCCAGCCCAGAATTCAAGCACAAGAAATATTTTAACTATGAGCTGGCTACATCACAGGTAAGCAGTCACAAATTCCCAAATTAGAGTTCTTACATGTTGGAAAATAAACCATAAATTTCCACTTTTAAAGTGCTGAAAGCATGTTTAAACTTATCAATACATTACAATACATTAACAAATTGTTGTTACAGGCTGGCTTCAGTGGAAGCACTGACCAGATAGGGTTTTTAAGGGTAACTGAGAAAACGAAGAGCCCTCCATTGACAAAAATCCGAATTTTTGCTAATAAATGTTTTTTCTTTTGCCTTTTTGTGATCTGATTTCACAAGCTGGATCTATAATTTGGGTAAGAGAAATGCTTTTACAGCATGTAGCTTGCTTTGTAGCAACCTGCATTGTGAAACCTGAGTCATGAATGCAAGGCAGAACATATGAAAATGAATGGATGCAATAGATAAGTTTGTCGCAGAGTGTCTGTCTTGGACATCGTTTTCTTTTTCAAGTGCAAAATCTTAACCTTGTTTTGAGACTGATGCAGCAATAATATTAATGACCTTGTTTTGGTTGATGCCATTCTACATGTCAGAAAAAGTTGGAATGAACTCATTTTACTGGTTCAAATTTTTTATTTTAACTTTTGAAATATTGCCAAATAGTTTTTTTGTAATAATCATCACCCATAGAGATATAGAGCAAAACCTGGTTTTATTATCATTGTCCTGGTTGTCAGCCAAAACCCTTCTTTTATCAGAAATTGTTGGTTTCTAG
>JXSR01S037969.1:1246-21953 GCA_000969725.1 Ophiothrix spiculata
TAGGTAAATTTAGTATAAATATCCTTTGTAATGTTTGTAGAGGGTTGCAGTTCGTATTTGATAGCTATGATCATTTTTGGGGATATTGGGTATGTGCACTTATGCGCAGGTTTTATTGCAGAGCTTGCTTCTGGCTGTGGTGCCCAGGACCACCAATACCACAGCCAGATATTTCGGGTAAGTGATGTTAAGAGTAACTATCGTTGGCACAGTGACAGATGTAGAGCGCTCGCTTTGAACGCGAGAGGTACATGTACTGTCTACTGAGTTCAAAAATCTCGCAGGGGGAAATTTTTTCTTCTTCTCAGTAGTGGGCTATAACTTAAAAAATGGTGATGTTTGGAATTAATAAAGTCCTGGTTACCATGACCAAACAATAATTTTTCCATATGGGCTTTTGCTACATTGTATGGTCATGGAAGAAAGTATGGCCGAGTTTCAACAAATAAGAAACTTCACTTTCTACCATCTATTTAGGATATAAAATGTATGCACAGTAACACCAATAGTCTTTACAGCTTCCTACCATACTCAACTTACCTCTGTTAAGTCTGGTAGTATAATTTTTTCGCCATTCGCTAAAATATTCAGACTTCTAACTTGGAAAAATTTTGCCGTCACGGCTAAGTTCTGGACCGTATTTATTTAAACTTTGACCTGATCGAAATCTTTGGGCTTGATCGTTTTTGCGCTCGTTGGTTGATTTGGGCACCCGGGTTTGGGCTTTACACCCAGCGGGCCACAAAGCGCCCAAAGCCAGTTCAATAGCACCTAAAGTCAGCGTGATTGCGCGCATGCGTGTACTGGTGTAAACAAAATCAGGAAATCGTAGCTGCGAGAAAGAAGTAGTGTGTGGAAAATGTCTGATATCTGACCATCATCTGGCGCGATTCTTGATTTTAACATACATTTAGCAGCTTGAGTGTCTATAGAAAAGGTGAGTTCATTAGTTTGAGACTGAAAACATATAAGTTATCGAAATGAGCAAATGTGGAAGGACTTCAGAGGTAAGGTCGCTAAACATGCTTATTTCACCAAAGTTTTACACATAACATAACATAATGTCAAACAAAATTTATAACGCACCAATTCCAACAAAGATCATAGCGCAAGATAAAAAGCATGAATATTACTGCGATGGAAAAAGATACGTTTTCAAGACCTTTTTTGAAAGAATCAATAGAATGGCTTTCACGAATATGGCGATGCAGCTTGTTCCATAGGGAAGGCCCTGCAGTAGCAAACGCTTTGTCACCAATACACTTTTTGGTTGATGGTATTTCGAGAAGTGTTGAATCTAAAGTTGAACGAGTGGTTGGTCCCTGTGATGGTCTTGACTTTGGGACCAAAACATTAGCCAAATACTGTGGAGACAGAGCATGAAGTGATTTGTAGACATAAAGACATAGTTTACATGAAATGCGTTCTTGGATTGGAAGCCAGTGTAAGGAATGAAGAAGTGGAGCCGGGCTATCGAGTCGTGCAGCAGAGTAAATGAATTTTGCAGCTTTATTCTGTATAGATTGTAGGCGTCTAAGTTCTTTGGCTGTAATACTGTACATAAGTGCGTTGCCATAGTCTAAACGTGACAAGATAAGTGCCCTCACTGCTTGGTGTCTGGTATCCTGGTCAAGAAACCGATGCAGTCGCTAAAGGTTACGGAGCTGGTAGTTGGCAGAAGACACCATAGAACTAACTTGCTTGGTCATCGTCAGGTTGGTATCAAAAACAACGCCAAGGTTCCTTACGTTACTAGATGGCAAGATGGTATATTTACCAACACGGAGCTGCAATGCAGGGAGCTTCTTAGTACTTTGAGTACTACCAACAATGAGAAATTCAGTCTTTTTATTATTGAGCATGAGTTTGTTTGATTTCATCCAACACTGAAGATTGGCAACGCAGCGTTCTAGCTTCTGCAAGGCCTTCCCAGCGGCATTTGGTTCTTTGGGATTGAATGAGATGTATAATTGAATATCATCAGCATATGAATGAATTTCAATACCATTGTTACGTATAATATCACCAATAGGCAACATGTAAATTATGAAATCCAGGGGACCCTTTACGGACCCCTGTGGCACGCCATAAATCAACTGTGTTGCATCAGAATGTTCACCATCAATGGATACACAGCTGGTTCTAGATTTAAGGTAACTTTCAATCCATTTCAAAGCAGTACCAGATATCCCAATTCTATGATACAACCTCTGCAAAAGAACATTATGATCAATCGTGTCGAATGCTGCAGACAGGTCAAGAAGCACTAGGAGGATAACCTCTTGCCTGTCTACAGCACTCAACATATCACTTTTGACTTTGAGAAGCGCAGTCTCAGTGCTTGTGTTAGCAGTATACGCTGATTGAAGCTGCTCCCCTAAACCACGGAAGGACATATGATCAGTTATTTGTTTACAGACCGCTTTCTCAATGAGTTTAGAGATGAAAGCAATATTGGAAACAGGTCTGTAATTTTGCAGTTCATTGGAATCTAAAGTAGGCTTTTTGAGGATAGGTGTTACAATAACCTTGCCAAGCAGTTTAGGAAACACGCCAGAAGCAAGCGAGGTATTAATTATATGTGTTAGTGATGGCAGTATGACATCAAGATACTGCTTCAGAAGCCAGGTTGGCAATGAATCAAGCTGGCAAGTCTTGTTAGAACACTTTAAGATGAGTTTACGAACATCATGCTTGGATAAAATGTTAAAATCAAAAAGTTTGTGAACAGGAGGCTCCTGGGGAATAGCAGATTGGCCTGTCACACTGCAATCACCTTCACTATCAAGAGATTGGCGTATTTTGTCCACCTTATTATGAAAAAATGTTGCAAATTTTTCACACAGTTCTTTGGTAGATTTACATGATGGCAGAGAACGAGTGTTCTTATTAAGTAAGGTATTAACAGTTTGAAAAACGTCCTTATTTGATGCATCTTTGAGTTTGTCTCTAAAGTAAGATATCTTAGCAGATTCAATGGATTTATTACAAAGCACTTTCTGTTCAGCGTAAGCTTCTCTGTATTCCAAGGACTTTGTTTTTCGCCATTTACGTTCACACTTCCTGCGTTTCCTCCTTTCATCGGCAATTTGATTGTTATACCATGGAAAGCGAGGTCTACACTAGCGGTTTAAAGTATTTCTGCACAAACACTTTATTCAGCCATATATCACAAGGCGTTTATAAGGAAACTATCTGGAAACTTATGTTGCTTTTGGTCAGATCTGATAGGTAATCTAGTTAAGAGTAAAATTTAGCACCGAATAGGATCAACCCCCTCACGTGCGGGTAGGGGGCAACAACTCAAATGGGTCAAAAACGTGATTTTTTGGTCATATTTGATTTTGACAACGCCTGGATCAAGGTCACTTCACCACTCAAGTTGAGTAGTCATATGGATTTGTATATGTAATAGAATGAAAAGCAGACAATTAAATATCCTGGTCGCGCTTAAATTCACCAAGAGAATGCTTGGAAGCTAACGAAAAATGATCCTTCATCTCCCCACCAGTTTACAAAAATAGGGATGTGATGAATGTGGGAGTGTTTTGTGACGGTATATGACAGATTGAAAACCTCTTAAACATTTTAAAATGTCATATACCGCCAGGGACCATTTCACTTTAACCACTGCCCTCTTTATGTAAACTGGGTGGCGTTGAAGGATCATTTTTCGTTAGCTTCCAAGCATTCTCTTGGCGAAGTCAAGCGTGACCAGGACATTTCATCGCCTGCTTGGCACTCTATAGACCTTTTCAAAATCCATTCGGAAATCTCCGGAACGTCGATCACATGGCCGTTTTATCAACCAATCACATATGAGCTCATTAGCATATATGATTTTGTAAACAAACTTTTCCGAAAATTGTGTCGCATTTTCAGTGCAATAAAAGTGAAAAATAATTATATTCAGACACATACATGGTTAGAGGCATCAATTCTGAACAACTTTTGACCGGGGACACCATATGCTCACTCACAGAAAGTGTGAAATTTGCATTTGAAATCGTCTGATTAAGCTTACAATTGCCAGTCACTCGGAGCGCACCACACTGAAACTTCAGAAAAAGTGACTCAGTAGTGCTATCCTTACTTACAAGTTCGAATTTGTACGCAACCAGTTAACGAGAACGCGAACTTTACATTCTGACTATTGTGTTGAAGAGTCACTTTTTCAGTCGGCATTTGCCGGAAAGTGTAAAATCAGGTTCGGAAATTCTCGGAATGTTGTTTTTTGAAAAGGTCTATTACATATACACTTCTACATGACCACTCAACTTGAGTGGTGAAGTGACCTTGATCCAGGCGTTGTCAAATCAAATTTGACCTAAAAATCATGTTTTTCGACCTATTTGTGTTGTTGCCCCTACCTATACGTGAGAAGGTTGATCCCATTCGGAGTTCAAATTTACACTTTACTAGATTACCTATCAGATCTGACCAAAAGAAACATAAGTTTCCCGATAGTTTCCTTATAAATGCCTTGTGAGATATGGCTGAATAAAGTGTTTGTGCGGAAATACTTTAAACCGCTAGTGTAATTGTACGAGTTTTGGTACACACAGGGGCATGGCTATCAAGAGTGTGACGAAGTTTACTATCAAACTCTGTAAACAAGGCATTGACATCATCATTGGAAGACAGAGAGTTAAGCTCACGAGACAGATCTATGTCAAAAGAGTTATGGTTGAGACTGCTATAATTCCGAAGTGTTACAGTTTTTGTCAAAGCAGTTGGTTTGTTTCTCCGGATATGAAAGTGTATCATGTTAGGATTTGAGTGGAAGTCTTCCTCAATGAAACCTCCTTTGATGACATTGTCTTCCGGACGTACTATAACAAGGTCCAGTGGGTTGGACCATAGACAGATTGGTAGAATCCACTTGATTCCACAGATAAGAGCAAACGCCTAGAGTCACAATTTGTTGGTTGATCCACATGAGTGTTGAAATCTCCCAAGATGATAGACTTCCATGGAAGAAGAGTGATTTCACTAACAAAATCATCAAATTCACTCAGAAATGTTGATATACGCAGTTTATTAACTCTCGATGGTGGAGGGCGATATACAATAAAGAATTGAATATCTCTAACCGGATCAACAACTGATGCGTATTCAAAAGACGTAAATTTCCGCTTAAGTGTAGCCAAATTGAATTTTACTGATGATTTGGAGACAATTGCAATTCCACCATGGTCTGAGGTACCACGGGGAAAATTAAGGAAAGTATATCCAGGGGGTGTACACTCCCCCATAACAACACTGTCACTTTCATTTAACCATGTGGTTTTACACAACTAAATAACTACCGGGAACCAAGACATGGCCAAAATGGGAACTATTTGCTCACGGGGCATCCAGAGAACCTACTTTAAAAAGCTTAAAATTGAGCTATAATGTGTGATAAAATATGAAGATTTCATATTGCATCTTTAGATTTGAGTGTCTTCTTTCATTATTTTACATTTTATTTGGAAAATAGTCAGAAATTACTCCGCCAGAGTGATTCGCCGAATATTGGCCTGATCCCAGTTTTTTGCCAATTCATACTTGGGAAAGCAGGGCGGTAATGACATTATTACGTTCAGCGTTTCTAAAAGTGAACATTTTCCAGGTAATACTATGCTGAAATTTTGATCATTTGTAAAATACATGTTGTACTTTTCCCATAATGCCCGTTTATTCATCTAAGAATTCTAAATATGAGAAAAACAGGCTCAAAAATGACCATTTTATCATATAAAAGTATAGGAAAGGCATTTAGCTGTGTATAACCATGTCTCAGTCAGAAAGACTATATCAATATCATTTTGAATGATGATGTCAGACAAAAATGTAGTTTTATTTCTTATGGATTGGGCATTCCACAGGCAAATATACATATGATCTTTAGGGGTAAAGACTCCATCTTTTGAGTTGAGAGTAATCTTAACACATTTATTTTGGTGTTTCTTTCCTCCACGTTTACCACGGTGTCGCCATCTCTTTCGCCTAGGTTTTGAAATTCGATGAACATTTGGGGTAGAATCATGCACCACACATGGTGTGCGAAGTAAATTCAGAGAATCCAAATGTGTACACATTTCTGCAGACAAGTTACAATTACTAGTGTAATTTGTATTCAAGCTATGAAGAAACTCTGCTGAATACTTTATACACTGTGAAGCTACAGTCTCAGAAGAAACAATAAAGTCAACATTTGATTGACCAGATATCATCTTGTTTTCACACTTGTCCAACTCAGGAATAAAGCATAGGTGATTAGTTCCTGCTACTCGATGATCACATCCAATTGATTGGTTTTTATTGAACCACAATGATGAACAAGGCTTATTCCCCTGATATAGATAGTGATTCTGGGCTAAATGTAGCACCAAAAATATCTCCAAAATGCTGGAAAACAGGGTAGAAATCTCCAAACCTTTCGCCATTACTGTAGTCTAGGTGGTTAAATATATCATTATTTAAGAATGTAGATCAAACAAAGGTCTACAAACAGCATTATTTTATGCAAGATTGAGAGCCTGTGTAGAGCAGCCTCTCAGCGCTGACACAGGCAGAAAATGAGCAATTACATTGCTCATTCGTACTGTGAACCAGAGAGCATCACAGGGAAAATATGTGATCAGAAATGCAAGATGATTTATACAGAATGAGAACATCAAAACATTTATGCGGGAAAATTAAACTACTTTGTGTATTCATACACGACGAGGGGGAGGGGAGGTTTATGGCTACGGGAAAAGTAACTGACAGGGAAATAAGGGAACTTACGGCAGGTTTATCACGATGACACGGGCCGGGATGATTCACGGGAGCAGAGAGCATCACGGGGGAAATATGTAATCAGAAATGCAGGATACAGAATGAGAAAATAAAAAAATTAAGGGAAAATTAAACTATTTTGTGTATTCACGTACGGGACGGGGGACCCAGGTTTAAGGCTATGGGGAAGTTAATTTCAAAATCCAAATGACGGGGCCGGGGTTACACCATATGATAAATAAGCCTAATGGAAAATTAAACTTGAAATTCAATGACCGAGGGCATGTTTAAGCCTATGGGAAAATCAAACTAAACATTAAAATAAATTAACCATTATCAATGTACGACAAAAGGTCAATTAGTTCAAAATATTATGCTCTAATCATCTAGCGGAAGCCCGCGCGAAGCACGGCCATCCCGCTAGTTATAACAATTTAAGGTGGTATTAAAGGCAAAATGAAATTGCTCTAACTGTGATAAAAATAGGCCTGTTGCAGAGAGCTAAGCAAAAAAATGTTAATTCCAAAATTTAAGCCAAATCTGAAAAACAGTTTTTAAGATACTGCTGTTTAAAGTTTCTTTGTGATCTATTGTTTTTGCCAATATATTGATGAAGTTAATGAAAAGTGGCAAAATGTGCTCATTAATATTAATTTTTGTCAATATTTGTCCAATATTTTGTGAATAAACCTTCATACTAGTTACTACTTTTACCTTTAATAATTTTAACTTGAAACTTTGACAATGTATTACCTAAAACTTTAATGTATGATTTACCCGCCCATCTAATTTGCATATTTGCATAATTAATTAGCTTTTTGTATGATGCTCATATGTTAATGTTTTAGGCCATAGAAACACATTGGTTTTAAGTTAAAATCATGTAAAATTGTGTAATCCATTTTTGGATTCCTTGAAAAAAATGTTTTCTAAAAATGTATACAGGGTTAGTGCGGATCCTTGAAAGTTCTTGAATTTTATTTTGCAATTTCCAGGCCTTGAAAGTCCTTGAAAAACTGACTTTATATCAACAAAAGTCCTTGAAAGGCCTGGATTTTTTGAGTGTTAAAAATGTTAAAAATTAATGTGTCAAAAGAATTAACCATGCAACTATTTTTATCCAAAAATGAGTGAAAACAAATTTATTTTATTTGTTGACACATATTCGGCCGGCCGCCGCTGATAAGGGGAAAGTCCTTGAATTCTTCTTGGACAAGTCCTTGAAAGTCCTGGAATTTTGTCAGTGAGAAAATGTACTAACCCTGTGTATACTTTTATTGGGGTAGGGTATATGGTTTTCAAGTTACAAAATGTATACAATTTTAATTGCGCATAGGTACATTTTCTTCAAATTATGAGTATGATACGCTTGTGCCACCATGTGGCTTAATGGAATAAATTAGTCAATTTATTAACTAATTAGTGTCTAAATGACATTTATTTAATATTTTGATGGAAAAAGAAAAGTTTGGACATCAAATGAATGAAAGTCAATTCCCAGTTTCCCATTTCCCTTCCGACTCGACTTAATTAACTCACAGATTCTCAAATTTGAGAATCTGTGGTTAACTGAAATTTGACATGGGTTATGAGAAAAATATGAGCAACATTTTGGTACAAAAATCTCAAAAAGTTTGAAAAAAAGTTGAGGCAATGGGACCATCCATGCTCCTGCTCCTTTAATAATATTAATATACAAAAATTCTTCAAAATTGAATGTTTTTCAACACTTCACTGTGAATTTTTTTTGGTTGGGTGTTTAGTAGAGCATGGGCGATTAATAGGAACAATACGGAAATTGTTTTTGGCTCAAATTGTCACGCTGCTCGTAATGATAATTTTATCAATTTTTCTTGGGGTGTTTGTACAATTAATGTAGAAATTCAATATATTGCTGAAAGACTTACGATAGCAATACAATGCTTATAATTAGGTCTCAACCTTGCCTGTTTGTTGATTTTTAGAATAAACTCATTACTGATTCAGTTTTTACACTGTGCTGTTCTTTCCTCAGATATTATCTGCATGGGCTGTGCAAGCAAGGGGACAATTGTCAATATGCTCATGACAAAACCAGCACACCGCTTGTCATGTGCAAATTCTATATGAAGGGAAAGTGTCGCTATGGTGATGAGTGCAGGTAAGTGCTAGTCATGTGAGTGCAAGATAGTCGTATCTGAAATAGCTGCTATTTTTCATAAATTTGCTTTAAGACTGTCCAGTCTAGGAAAGTGGCTCTTGTAACGGTTCATCCAGTGACACCCCCACCTGAAGGAATTGCAGCAATTTAACAATGTTTGTTTCTTAAATTACCAATCATTTTCACCTGCTTATTTCCTAGATATTGAAAGGATAAGTGTTAATATTATGATGCCTACATGTCTAATTGATTCATCAGTCCACAGTTTGCACCACATTGATAATATTGTGGGTCCTTCAGGTCAATAAACTTCAAGAATGACTCGGCACAATGCAATAACCAACTCCTTATTTTCTGGTTGCCTGTTCGGGATTGCATGCATCCGATGCAACAGTGTATTTTTATCCTGCTCGGATGGCGGATAAAAATATGTGGAATGTGTGTGGATGAATTGTTGATTTGTTGTGAACCTTTGTATAATTCGATCAAAATCCCTTTCAAGGAAAATCTTCCCGTGAATACATATCAAGGTAACATATTTTGTAATTTGGTTCTATTTTTAATCTTCACAAAATCTTAGTTTGGGCATGTTTGATGGCTTGCAGCCGATCGATCTCTTGCTTGTAATCAAAGAGAGAAGAGTGAACAATTAACACATCGACTTATGTATACAGTATGAACATGATGCCACATGTAGTGTGCTTTTAACTGTGGTTTGTCACAAGTCAGCAAACGTAAGAGAGATATGGTGAGTTGTTGAAATAGATATTTACAGGGGTAGATATTTGTTTTGGTTTGCAAGAATCAAAGTTGATTGAAACATTCACAATTACTGCATAATTCAAAGACAGATTTTCATATCTGGATGCTTCGAGAATCATTTCTAGAATCAGTTCTTGGTTTCTTGCCAAATTTCTAGCCCTGATTTATGAGGTATAAAGTATAGTAATAATATTTACTTTACTTGATTTTCTACTCTTTGCTTACAGATTTGACCACAAGACGCCCGATTCTTTAACAATGCCTCCTGTGTCACCTCAGCCACAGCAACCCCAGATCATACAAATAGTACCCAACCCACAGATCATCAGCACGCCACAACCTAGACACATTACCCAACCCTTACCACCTACTGCTATGCCAGCGAGAATGGTCCCCCTCCATCAAAAATCCATGATAGGGGGACCGATAGTCACCCATAGTCCCATGGTCAGTATGCCCATGACCAGTATGCCCATGACCAGTATGCCCATGACCAGTATGCCTATGACGATGGGTGGCGGTCCGATGACGATGGCGCCACACATGACAATGGCACCGATGTCACCACATATGGTAGCTGCTGTGACAAGCCAGATGAACCAAATACACATGCAGGATTATGTCAATGCTGCTGCCTTTGTACCAGGCCAACCGTACCAAAATCCAAGTACATGTAAGTGGAATGGACCCATATGTTATTATTGTAGGCCAAAAGAATCATTGATTCAAGCAGTATCTACATCAAATTTGGACGTTTTTGGAAATGCCACTGTGACACAATCAATCAATCAATCAATCAATGATACAAGTACTTGCATAACATGCATACCCCATAAAGGAGTCTATTCGTACAGGGGACCCACGGCTTTACGGGACTATCCGACCAAGTACAATGATGGAGGCAATTAAATGATTTGATGTTGCAAAATTGTCTTGCCATGATATAGTTGAGATTGTACACTTGATGTCGAAATACAATGTCTTACTGTGTGTGACCAACTTTAAACGAGTTAAAAACGAGTTAGTAACTGGTTTATGTTATAATAATCATGATTTTACCAATACAGATTCTGAACTAATTACTGTACGCATAGTTTTAGCTCCAGCATCACATAAACGCTGCAATTCAACAAATCATGCGCCGTAAACGTGTTCGTAAATGATTTTGGCTTTCACACATACCAGTATAGCAATAAGCGTTAGCTACAAAAACAACAACACCACAAATTTAAATGGAAAAACTTAATTTCCATGAAGATATAGTAAGCAAGTACCATCCTGATTAAGAACACTAGTCAAAATTGGTTCACCCTTAACCTATGAATGTAAAACATGGCATTTCTCCAATGAAATTCAAAACTTGCCATATCTTGTTTGCTCTTTAAAACTAAATGTTGTGTGAGACAATTTTGATTAGTTTTGAAGACATTTATGTGGCCTTTTTACGTAAGGTAATATTTACTATGAAAATAGACTTGGTTTTAATCATTTTGCAAGTGCCTTGTTGATACCTTGGAAGAAATACTAGGAGTTTCCATGGATAAAAACTAGGAAGAAATAATAGAGAGTTAAATTAAATGGATATAAATCTAACAGAAGTAACTTGATTTTTCCATTTTACCTAGTTCCACCGTCTTACCTGAATATTGCCCACATGGGTGTCGAAATCCCCCCAGTAAGTACAGCACCTACACCTCTACCGCAGCCGCCGATGCAAAAACCCCCCACTCCAGATCAGCAGCAGCAGCGAGTGCGACAGAGCCCCATCCCCCCTGATGCCAAGAAGCAAAACAGCCTGTGTCCATTCAACATCAAGGGGACATGCAGATATGGTGTGAATTGCATGTATTTGCATGGCAATGTCTGTGACCTGTGCGCTGAATACTGTCTGCATCCTACTGATAAGAAACAAAATAAGGAACATAGATTGGTAAGTGATATGAATAATATGTCAGGACTTAAAATAAATGGGAGGAAAACGGGGGAGGTAAAGGAGAAGGCCTGTATTTGCACAAGTTGGGGCATTTGTCTCTCTTTCAAAACCATTGGACTCCACTATTTTATAATATTTGTGGTGAGGAGATCACCATACTTCATCATGAGTCTGTTACCTTCCCAGCATTGAAGAATGTCAGTACCCATTTGACATCTGGTCAAGAGGAGCACATAAGGATGAGTATCTTTCTCAACTACACAAAACATGCCGCTCACTGGATTCAAATCCCCCAACTCTCAATGCCTAATGATCAAGAGTCATGGATTTAATGGTGGAAATTATTTCAAACAATGCATTGCATTCTAAGTATGAATTAGCTTATGATGCTTGATCAATAGATTATGCAGTGGTCAAGTGGTCAAAGCAATTAATGTTCAATATCGTGGACTTTTTTATCCATATCAAACTGAGACATTTAAACTAGAGGCCTCCATAACTCTCCATAACAATCAAGGAGTCCTCTCTGTAAATATGTTTAGATAACCATGATATATTTGGATGGAGGCATAGTTAGTTTGAATATGATTTAGTTGGGTTAAAATCAGTATAGAATGATAAACATCTAATTATAGTTGTAGCACAAATTAAAAACATTGAAGCACTTGTACAACTTAAAAAGTTGTTGACTGGCCCTTTGCGACCGACCCAAAATTTGCAAAATCGTAACAGTGAATTTTGTAACAATAGCATGATATTTGGGTTATATTTTTGCATGAAACAAACATAAATCTTGAATAAATAAAGCACGCAACATTTATATAAACTATTTTACACGGTTTTTCTTGGCCCATTTAAAAAAAAAAAAGACCGACCAACCCACATTTTCACCACTAAAGGGCAAGTCAACAACTTTCTTTTGGCCTTATTACACTGCGGTCAGGAATCTTGGGCACCATCATATTGCTTCACCAAGATATTTAGTGGTCTCTACCTGAACATAATATCCATTAATTTCCATAACATCTTTGCAGTATTTCTCAGAAAATTACTTAGCAAGCCAAGGTTTTCATTTCAAACTTACTTCCAATTGATTCACCCATTTAAAATAGAGAGTCTTGTTCTAGATGCTAATAATAATTGAGTCCAGTTTTGGTTAAACACCACATCTACTTTATAGGCCAAAGTCATTTTTTGTTGGTATTTAGCTGCTATTTGACCACATCAATGGTAGAACATAAGGTGTGTTTAATATGCTTTCATGATTTGATATGACTTTTGCAGCAATGTATGGCAGAGCATGAGAAGAATATGCAAGTGGCCTTTGCCTTTCAGCGCAGTAAGGATGTGGCATGTGGGATATGTATGGAAATCATTCTAGAGAAATCGTCTCCTAAAGATCGCAAATTTGGACTGCTGTCCAACTGCAACCACCCTTATTGTCTAGGGTGTATTCGTAAATGGCGCATGGCAAAGCAATATGAGAAGAAAGTTGTCAGGTAATGTGTTCAAATCCTCTTGTTTGTAATGTATTATTGCTTGACATAGTATAGTATGAGATTTTCTTTGTGCTTTCAGCTATCCTAACATTTTATGTAATTTATCTGTGAAACTATATTGCGTTGTGTGTAGCACACAGTTTGGAAAGGGTGAAGAAAATGAAATTTCAAGCTTATGAAAAGGGTGGAGACATTTGTGTATTTGCTAAAATGTGTGCCTTTGCTTTGAGAAATGTGTGTTGTGATTTTATGTTTTGGTTATGGTGCTGGTACAGAAAGGTTTTGCAAAAGAGTGTGGTTGCATTTTCAGAAGTGTAATGGGTCATTTGATAAAATGGATGGAGTGAGAGTTTGGTTCTAATACCATTCATTCCACACAGTGCATTAGAGCTCTAAAGTTGAGATTTTTGGCAAGAGCAATAAATGCTGTGAATGAAGTTCGCATAGATGATAATAAATTGATAGTAGAGCCATGAGACCTAAGATGAATATGGGTTAATCAGGAGACTTATGATGATGAGATTTTAATGATATATGAACAGTTGGACAATAAACTCTTTATGTAGTTTAGAAGGAAACTTAGATCATTTGTATGTGTTGTGTGTCATCGAACCCCTGTTGGTTTTCAGTCTGGTTAAAGTCTTACATTTAGCCACTGCGACAGTACAACATTTTTTACATTATTAATTTTATTCTTGAATACATGGCCTGAAATTCTTAACAATATTAAAAGATTTTTTTTTTCTAATGAGACCCTCTCTTCTGTGCATTATAGTTTTCGTGAGGCCATGCTAGCTCATCTAGATACTTTGATTTTAACATTGGATTCAAAAGACCTTCCTATTTTGACACTAAATATCCATTTTTATGCCAACAGAGGATGTCCAACATGCAGAGTAGCCTCTCACTTCGTGACACCCAGCGACTTCTGGGTAGAGGAATCGGAGGAAAAAACCAAGATTATAGAGAAATATAAGCAAGCCTTAAGGTAATGTAGGCACTGTACTTCAGAAACTTTGAAGTACCGACTAAAGTTATTGTGTACTGTCCCCATTTCAGTTGCGCTTCACAAATTGTTGCTTATTACTGAGCAATTGAGAATGCATTGAACCACACTCTGGCAATAAAATGGTATTTTGAGAATTGCAACTATCAAGCAAGTCGAGCAATAATAGGGCAATCTACACGGAAATGCAAATCCAGATGAATGCGCATCTCCGTAAGCCACTTTGCAGTAGACTGTGGCTACACGGCTGCCAGATTTGGATCTGCTGTACAGAAATCTGCGTACTGTGTAAGCGGTCTGGATATCGGAGATGCGCATGTATCTTGATCTGCGCTCCATGTAGATTACCCCATTATTTGTGTAAGCACATTTTTGCAGAAAAAAATTGTGCAAGATGCATACTGCATAGTAGTCAAGTAATTTTAGCGTGCGATGAGAATAACAACAATAACATATGAGAATATGGTCAACGTAGACATGAGATGCTGCTTAGTCTACTTAGGTGCAGTTTGTGCTTCAAAGCTGATGGACTATAATTGAGTTTACATTCATGTGGTCATAATTTCACTCTATCCATTTCACTCTGTCCAGAATTGATAACATCACAAAAATTGTTTTATTTTGCATTTTAGCACTTATGACCATATTTCTGTAGATAATGATATCACACACAAAAATGAATTGGTTCATAGTGGCCCATATATCAAAGTGAATTATACACATGTTCAAATCAGATCCTACGCCTTTAAATGTATCACCATTATAGTCCATACGTGGGTTGCTCTGGCAAAATGAGAGGAAAGTCGCAAATCAACATTTTGAATAAATGGCATGTAAAGTAAAAATAGGGTGAAAAAGTCAAATTTTGTTGTTGTTTTTTTGACATAAAACGCCTTCATGCATAAGTATTTATCTATACCTGAAGTGTTGAAGGTCAACTTTACCGGGAAGTGCAATTATTAACGGTCAATTGATTGCATGTTGCTATTATACACTAGTAATCAGTATCTTTGAATCGATTTGCAGCTTTTTTTTTTATTGCAATATATTAAGTGGACTACTTTGGATTTCGATCTCTAAATGAAGAATGGAGAAAGAAAGTGTGACATATCATATATCATTTAAAAGCTGAGATTATAGAGAATTAAAATATGTCATAAACTCTAAGTTTTGAAATTTGCGACTTTCCTCTCATTTTGCCAGATTACCCCTTATATTATTGTCAAATTTCTCATTAATACAATTTAGTGGTTATGTTATTCAAAGTGTTCAAATTGCTCTTAAGTATATGAATAAGTTTACCTTTATATTTTTGTTTGTATATCCAGCATCAAACCATGCAAGTATTTTGATCAAGGGCGAGGCCAATGTCCATTTGGGGCCGAGTGCTTCTATCTCCATGCTTACCAAGATGGGTCAAAGGAGGATCGTTCCAAAGTACGCAAATACAACAATGCCGATGGCAAACTACGTACGTTCCGTGCTCTGCAGCTCTGGGATTTCTTTGAGGAACGTGACAATAGACTACTCGATTGGAGTAGCGACGACGAAGACGACTGGTTCCTCTACTATGACTGGTCTGATGAATTTGACTATTATAGCGATTTCGAGGACGAACTTTGGAGTGATTATTTTGATTTCTATGGCAATCGTTCGGATGACAGTGATGCCGGTACCAGAGAGGTTCCATCAAATTATCTTGTACCAGTACGTCAAGTGAACCGAAGTCAAAGCAGATCAGAAAGTACAGCAACAACTCGACAGCAACAGCCAGAGCAAAAACAAGAGGAGCGCGATGCCAACGATGGAGATGATGAAAGTGAAGGAGATGCAAATCCGAGTGCAGCGCAAGCTGCGAGCAATGCCGAAGCAGTACAAGATGACAGCAAGACTGCAGGAGCAGACGAGGCAACTGTTGAAGAGTCGAAACCTGATGACGAGGCAGTGGCATCCGAGAAAGCTGAAGCGAACGACGGCGACGAAGAAGAATTTGAAGATTGCATCTCGGACGACGCCAACTGGTGAAGTATAATCACAAAAAAAAAAGTATTTATGTGTGTAGTTTTGATGCTTAAAAACAGAATTGCTAAATAAGTTGCGTTGAGAGGTTGCATTTGAGCCAGCTCTCCCCTGTATATGAAATTGGCAGGTAGCCAGTGCTTGGTTTTTGTGTTTATGCAAGCTGATTGAAATGATTTAGTGCCTAGTATATTGTCATGATGTATAATTGGTTGACACTGATTCCCCGCATGACTTGTACTTTGTTTATGAGATTAGATGCTTGATGGTGACGTGCAGCGAGGTGTTGGTGATGTCCAGTTGGTTGTACCTTCTCACCTGTGTAGCGCAAGTAGAAATGTTCATTGATGCTAGGTATGTATTTATTAAACGACTTGCGTATTGTAACCAAGGAGGGGAGGTTTGGTTGGTTTGCATTTATGACGGTGAACAAAGTTTGTCTGCCCGAAAGGAAATGTGCTGTAATCTAATTTTGTTTAGTTATGATCTTATCTTTGTATTAACAGCACGTTTGATTTAAAGATGGATGGTTTGTATCCACATATCGTTTGAATGAATAAGAATTAAAAGTGGCTACTAACAAGTTAGCAACATTCCCATGTTCCTGCCATTAGATTTGGTATATTTTTTGGGGGATATTTTTGCTGAATTAATCACAGAAATATTGGATTGTATTCTTGAAGAATGAGCTGAAATGACTTCGCCGTCGTAGCGTAACGTCAAAATCAATAGTGGTCACAATACAAACACTGTTGGTCAACAACAGCTGTAAAGTTAGAAGAGTAAGCCAGTTGCTAGGACATGACGTTTTTTCTGCGACGGCAAATAAGGGAAGGAGTAGAGGTTACAGAACAAAGAGGATACGATGTTGAGTTTAGAGGCCAGAGGCCGTTCAAAGAGGATGTGGTGTTGAGACAGGAGGCCATATACTTTGTGATTTTGCATTTAGCATTGATTCTGGGGCTTGTTTTTGTTGAATCAAGGTATGGAGACCTGGACTTGGTAAACAACATTGAACCGTACACAGTTGGTAAAGATGTTTTGATCAGAAACAATAAAACACAATTGTAAACACGGAAACCCTTGAAAGTACACTGAAATGTATATAGTCATCTTCTTTGAGTACGAACAGGCCACTGTAATTTACAATTACAATGATTATGTCCCTCTAGGTCTGAGGGTGTAGAAGTGGGTGATAAAGATTTTGTTTTAAGGGTGTTTAATTCAAGCTTGACTCCCCGGGAGCTGCATTTTAAAAACAATATCTTTGCCAGAATCAATGTAGATGTATGGGATTGATTTATCAAATTGCCCCAAAAGTGGGCCGGCTAGGTGAACAGTATTCATCAACATTTGTGTACTGTAAACGGGAATATTTTCGCGAGCAGAAATTTTCGCGAAACCAGACAATCGTGGTATTTTCGTGCGTGTTAAATTAGCGTTTTAAAGCTTTATTACATAGACCTACACATAAAATGAATGTATTCGCGAGGTGTTATATTCGCGGTTAGATGTTGATTCGCGAAAATTAAACCCTCGCGAAAATAACCCCGTTTACAGTATATTATGTGCCCTTGAAAATAATGTATAGCATTAAATAGGGTCATTTGTTTGTTATGTTTTTCATTTATCTTAGTGCCTTTACCCCAGAGATATACCCTGCCAAAAAATAAACAAACAAAGGTGACAACCTTCCCAAGAAAAACATTTTTTAGTTGAAATGTTTCCGTGGTATTCTATTAATAAGTTTACAATTCTTTTCTATTTTCTATGATTCTGTATCGAGTTCTGATTTGAACCATGTGAAGTTATTTATTATCTGTTTAATGACAAATGTGCAGCAATGTATAATGTTAACTTGGAAACGAGGTGTCAAAAGTCCATAACATTTTTTATTTTAAATCATCTTGGCAAAAATGGAATCGCCTTTTCACAGGCTTTGTGTACAATATATGAAATGTGCTTTTGTCCTAGATACCATTTAGAAAACACTTTAGGTCTTTCTTTGTTTTCCCAGTGTTCAATAGACAACTGAACATGACTTTGAACTACCTGTGAATTGTGGTCTGTTCAAATGTATGCTTTTATCAACCTTGACAATTTTAAAATTAAATGACATCCATTCTGATTTGATAAGAATCTGTGTTTGATAGATTTAACATTCCATTATGGTTATACCATCAGAACCGTCTGAATACAATCTATCGCGAGATGTATTTTTCTAATTTTCATCTTTCTAACTCATGGTTAGCCATAACTAGTCTATGAAATATGACAACTGCATCATTAGTGGCTTTTCTTTCACTTAATTTTGATTGCATAAACTTAAAATAAAATATACTGCCTCATAAACATTGAAATTTCACAGTTCTAACTATTCATCATACCTTTATCCAAGTATATATTAAACATAATTGTCATTAATTGAGTTGACGTTTTAATTTCAGTAGATCTCTATAATCCTATGCTGCATTTTATACATACAGTTTTGTGTAATTTTGTACGTTAATAACATTCTTTATTGCTTTATTTACTGCGTCATTCTGCATGTACCTGAAGCCTTTCTTCTGTAGAGCCAATCAATCATGGTTTTTTCGCATGTTTGTAGTCTTGAGTTTAGTAGGTGCATAGTATTTTGATTAATTGAGTTTCAGGGATATAATTACAACAAGAATCCATTTTGACGGCTTCATTTCGAAGCTTAATTTGTATGGGGTTTAAATGAATTCCAAATTGAATACATGGTTTATTAGATTTAGAGGGGAAGGTACCAGACTCTGTTATCTTGTGTGTGTGATATTGGCGACAGTCACAGAGCTCAAATTACGGTGCAGATCCTAGCCAAGTCAAGTATCGGTGAAGAGATTTATTGTGCCTAGAGGCAAAACTGTGCAAAAATACAAATTTATGTGAACAGTATGCCAAACCGACTACCGAGCGCAAAATATGTTTCCAATATTTGCAAACTACCACAAAGTCAGATGGATCATCGGCAAAACCCTGAATCCCCTCCATTTTGATTCCATGGCAGGGATAAAAATGGTGCTGAGTGTGGTATCTTCACTTTAAATCTATTCTTACTACTTATTTTTGTCAATTCTCAGTGAATGACTATAATTGTTCCCCTGATTTAGACTTGTATTTTGTCTTCCCTCTACTTAGTTTGTAGTAAGCTTCATCAATGTAACTTTACCAAAAAGAGTGCATGTTATAGAATTTGTTAGCCGGCATTAAATGTAGATATTATATCGAGCTCATTGAGAGAGATTATTTATACCATTACAAAGCATTATTTAAAAAGTAGTTTTAGATGTTACTAAAGTAACAAGATTTATCTTCTATTTTATAGCTAGTTGTATTGATATGTTAATTGTATCTTTGTTAACTGTTGAAGGTTTAGAATTGTCAATTTTATATGAGAGAATGCGATTATGACAATTCCAGGATCTTATTTCCATATTATAGTCTGGAATGCAGGCCATGATACCATTACCAGTTTCATAAGACCTGTGCATTTAAATAGATGCAGATCTGCAAGGTCTTTAATTGTAGACTCCAATTTTGTTTGTGTGTGACTCTGCCATGCCTGTGGCATTTGTTGATCAAAAATCTGCCGCAAAAAGTTATAATGGCCAACTCTTACAAACAAATTGTTTTGTCTCAGAAACTGTGATTTCAACTCAAATTGTGATCCAATTTCATATTCTCGCCTTCAATCTGTTCCATATTCCATCTTCAATCATATGTGACTTTTTAAAAATACATATGGAATTATCATGAAGGAACATTTTCTCTAAAGTTGGTCTATCTAAACCAGAACCCAGTCTAATATAAAACCTCAGATGGTAAAGGAATTGTTTTGGCAAAAAGAACTAAAAATGTAGGCCAATTAATGGGGTGAATTTTGCTTAGAGGCATCCAGAATATTCGGTTCAGTTTTATGACTAACCCTCAACTTAGTCATAAAATGATTTTTTAGCATTTTTTGAACCAATCTCATGTTTTTATGATCATGAGTACTGACTACATATTGTTCACAACTGATATATGGTAGTCATGTTACATGCAGTGTTGTTTTGTTGTCATAAATAAGGACGAGGGAGCTTACAAATTGAATACCATCTACAATACACTCATTAATGGACCGGTAACCCTCTGATGACGTCACATCTTCATTGAAGTATTGAAAGTCCTCAAGTCAGAGCAGAGTGAACAAAGTTCCTGAAAGAATGTGAAATATTTCTTGCAAATATCATCTAAGTTTTGGGTCTGTATTGAAAACATTGGCAAATTATTTTGATGCCATTTCTGTTTGAGGTTTTATTGTAGACTTGTTGTATCTGCATTCCACTGTCTTTGTTTGTTGTAGCATTATATATTATATTATTGTGTTTATCAAATTTATTTTTTAAAACAGATTAACTATAGAAAATTATATATGATAGGTTTTTTTCTTTCAATTATCTATATTGATTTAGTACTTATATGATGAAACACCACAGTAATTATTTCTGGCAGGTTGATCAAAATGTCATTGTAACTTTTGTCATCTAATTATAAACAGAAGAGCTGTGGGTGGGTAT
>JXSR01S037969.1:28648-53884 GCA_000969725.1 Ophiothrix spiculata
TTTTGAAGAAAAAAACAACACTCTTCAATTACAGCAGTATGTGGTTAATATTTCCATTATTGCTGTGTGTTTAACAGGTGCAAAGTTGCACCCACTACTCTATACACCTACTATTCTGTAGACCTAGAAATGAGATTTATATGATACTGCTTATAAAGTAATATTATAAAAGTGATATCTTAACCATATTATTCATGTGGAAGCCCATACATTGGGCTTCATTGCTGAAATATATATTTTTTTGTCCAGTCTTCATAAAGTTATTTCATATTTTTTCATATATATTTTTTTTCTTTATTTTATTCCTCCATGTTGAAATTACTTCATTTCCTTCATTTTCTAGTAAATTGTGTTCTGTACTGCAAATAATTGGACTCTGGGAGTTATTCTATGATTAAAACTTGTATCTTCACTGTGTCCTCAGTAACTTCTAAGTGAAGACCACGATATGCTAACTTATATGCATTTGAACACAATCACTCCATAGGTCCAAATAAATTGTGTATAGCATAATTTATCGACAATATCATTCAATTCACTTGCCAATATTTATTGCCCAAATCTCATGCAAAAAGAAACAACCGCTCAAAGCGTATACAATAGCGTAAATATATACCTCATGTTCCTAAGTTAAATGTCTTGTTTTTAAAAAGCATTTTCAGTGTAAAATTTAAGTATGTGCACATTTTGAGAGGGCTTTATCAAGACACAGCTATTCAGTGGCCTTGTTTTGATAAAGACCCTTTTAATATGATATACTATACTATATATGTCAATGAAATGTATTGTGGGAGTGTCAGTTTCAGAAATGTTTATTTTGCATTTGAGATCAGGATTATTTTTATTTCAGAATCCATGTTCATATGTTCAAAACCAGAAATAAGATTGATTTGATACTGCAAAACCTGAATCTTTATATATCCAAACACATGCTCACATTCTGAATGAATGTTTTATTTGTTGATTCAAACAAAAATTGAAACGAAAAATTGTTTGATAAACCACCATTTCTTGAATTATATAAAAATATTAGGCCCTGCATGTAACGTTGTATGTGATAATATTGGAGAATGGTTGGGACGTGTTTGGATACAAAAATGGAAAGTTTAGCTGAGCTATATATAAATCATGCTGAATTTTGCAGGACTCTGAATGCACCATTACCATATATGAGGCAGAATTTGTGAAAGAATCTCAGATCTAACTGCTGAAATTAGTGCTAAAAGTGAGTCCAGCCAAAATATGTCATTTCACACTTAATGATTTCCAGAAAATGTGCGACAATCAAGACTGTATCGAAACATGTGAAAATTGGTGCCTCAATGTAAACAAATTGCAGGTCCCTATTCTATGTAAATGCGACTTGTACCTGTTATTTGTTAGCCAAATAATTACGAGATAACACCTCATTCATATAGATCACATTATTTTGCCATCAATAAGCTTTAAAGCTGGTTTACGAGTGTCTGTCAATCAAGAATTTCAATTTCGCAGTCTTAAACCTTGTTGATCTTGAAAAAAAATTAGCAACAAGCACAGGCGGCAGATATAATTGATTACCTTGTCCGGTTTTGTTGCAACGACACACGATCATGAACATTTGGACTGAATTCAAATTTTGTTGTGACAATTACACAGATGTGTCGTATTGCATCGCGCAATTTGCGCAAACATAATACTATGGTAACTCAATGCGATCTTTTAGCAGATATAGATGATTTATGACTTGACTTTTAGCACTAAGCTCTTACACTGAAAAGTAAAAAGCAATCTGTTTGGAATTGGCACTCATTTTAAAGCACTCATTTTGGACCTAGTATTTGGTACTCCTTTGGTCTAAAACAAGCACTTAACAGAAATCAATAAGCAAAAAGAGTGCCATTTCCAAAACAAACGCTTTTTAGCTTACAGTATTAAGTTCTAGACAAGCAGTTCTTTGATTGTTTTCACTTGATCTTTCTGTGGATTATTTCTAGATTATATATCTTCAGATTGCTATTTCAAATTAAGAAATGCATGTTTGCCTGTGTAATGATTAATTGTTGCTCATGACTGGTGAATTTTAATTTTTTTTGGCCACAAAGTTGTAGTTTGTATGATCTACCTCATCAATGAAGTAATAGAATTGTTATTAAAAGTGATAGAATTGTTATTGTTTTATCAATTTTTAGAATGGTTATCAAGAAATGCAAGTAACAATGCTATGACAGTGTCGTAAGGTTTTATTAAGTGATCATAGTTGGTTGCAAGCTACCATCTTGTGCCAACATAAAAATCAAACTTCAGAAATTGGATAAAAGTGATTACATTGAGTAATCTTGAATGATTTTACTCCCCTCATTTTTTATGGCTTGGTACGTGCTAAACTGCTAATTCAGGCTGGGTGTTTTGTGCAAAATTCTAGACTTATTTGTTAACAATACAACTGAGTCAAACGCTTAACCATGTGTTATCAAGATTTTGTGTTATTGGGTGCTTTTATTATGCGAATTATTACACTAAAACTGCAATTGAGTTAGTGTTATCAGGAAATGTGCTACAGTATCAGGTGCTTTTATCGTGCAGAATTATTACACTGAGCTTGCAAACACCAGGATTCAAGTTAACAGGTCACTGTTAAAGTTGTAGAATTTTGCTACCAAAATGTCCATCTATATATATGTGATAAAGTGGTAGGTCTGTTCATTTGAGAAAACCTTACGACACAACATAACTGTAAATGTTTCTATAATCTGACACGTAGGTTACATATTTTCTGATATTTCAATGTTGCCGAATTCCACAACCTTGGTGGAGTCCAGTTATTTTTTAGTCTGTCCAATTTGTAGACGTCAGAACAGATACAAGTCACATTTATGGAAACGCCAATATGCTTGGTATTCTACTTAAAATATAACGTAGCAAATTGTTATGCATTTCATGTATGCCTGTTTCATTTTTAGCTCAAAAACTTGTATTGTAAATAATATATTACATTTATACACTTATAGAATGACCAATGATTAATGCACTGAAACAGTATGAAAAAATAAAGTAAAATGATTAATTTGATATCCTTGTTAATCTTCACAGAATTACTCTGTTGAAGTATCATGCAATGAAACGGTTTCATTATTTACTATTTACAAGTCAATAATGCACCAGTTATAAATGCTAAACTACATTGTGAAAGAATACTAATAAAAATTGTCTAGGAGTGTTTCACTGATTTTGTACGCTTGTTATGCACATGTATCCAGAAACGATGTGATAATTGTACAATATACATGTAGCAGTAACGGTTAAGATGGTCAACCAGCCTGTCTTTGTTTTTATCCAAACTGTCGCAACCAGTGGATACCACGTCCACTCACTTATCCGGCATCTGCATTTCTCAAGTAACATACACGTGCAGTACCAGTATTGAAAGTGAGATCCAGCGATGTGGATTAATTGCATACCCAGAACCCACTCACTCAGTAGCTCTGTCAGTCCAGAAATTTATAAACAAATGCATTATGCTATTAGTGCATACATTAGATGTGAATGCATTATGGCATGGTCATTTTTGTTACATGGATCCCAGCACTGAGTGAGTTGTAGGTATTATAGGCCTGGTTAAATTTCTGACCATAAGTTTTGAAATATTGAGTGTGTCCATATTGGTAAACTTACACTTTTTATGATTTGATAGTGCTGATGGTTAAAAAAAAAGAGAGAGAATTCATGCATGTCAAAACAGGGTGCAGATATTGAATGGCTAATTTTTGATATATTTTGTAATATTTTTAAACTCTTAAGCAACACCCGCCATTGGTCTTAATTTGTGTATCTACTGACTGTTGCGGTGTCTTGTTATGTAACTTTATGATACACTGTATCAATTGAATAACTTGCATATTATATTATCAGTACAGTAGAACATGTCCAATACAAAGACATAATCTTAAAATTGCAATATAGTGTGTATTTCCCAGTTCTTTTTATACAGAGCATAAGATGTGACAAAATATTGTCGGCTCTGATTTATGACGAATGCAACTTTCATTTTATCATTTGCTCAGCCAAGTAGATCTGTTTTCTTGTGGTGAACAACTTGTTTAGGAGAAAAACATGGTGTGCACTATATTGGGATTTTAAAGTAGGTCGCAGTTTGGGTTTGTATTATAAAAGAAGTTTGTATTATTCAAGTAATTTCAGATATCTATTGAAATATTAGGAAATGATAGCACACAATTGCATTAAAGGAAGATGGAATAATTAAAGGCATATTATGGGTCTGTAAAAAACAGCATTTTACACAGTTTTATAACGATATGCTTTTTTTTTTCAAGTTGCTTCTGTAAGAGAATGACTTAATTTATCAGAAAATGAAATATTCTGTATATCAATGGAAATGTTATAATATCATGAATTTACAAGATATTTTGAAAATTGCACAAAATGCAGCATGCAACACACTAATGTGGAAAACGTTCATGATAGGTTTCTGTCAATGCATTTTATTTGTGTTAGAATGAGTATTGGAAATTTATAATATGAGTGAAGATTTAAATGTACTTGCATTTAAAAGTTTAAAAGAACAACCCTCAATTTGAAGTTTATTATTTTGTTTGTATTTTATATCATTGCCAATAATGGCTGCCTAACTGGAAGGTTAAATTATGCATACATTGCATGTTTTGACTTAATAAATTTAAGAGAAAATTTGCTTGTTCAATTTAAATATGTGATGGCTCACCCCGAAAGGGGGGACTTTACAGATGATATCAATTTTGATTTTATCATTTCATCTATTATAGCATTTTATAAGCTTTAAAATGACACCTTACTTGTTGAAATTGGTCAAGGCAATCAAATTTTACACCACAAAATCTGTTGGAAATTTGTATTATTTTCTGTACTTTTTGCTGCCTATTTTTGCGAAAAGTGTTCTGTCGCAAAGTCCCCCTTTTCGGGTGAGTCATCACATATTAAGTATCTGATGTTTACCAATTATGAATATGCTGCAAAAGCATTTGGCAATAAGTTGAAATTGATAGGAGGGATAGTTGTTGGCGTCACAAACTTTAATATGTCCAAAACTATACACTGTAAACATAATCTATATTACGTAGATGAATTTGGCCAGTAATTAGTCTGTTCTTCATTGTTGCTCAATATTACTATACATTATTTTTAATTCTAGTTTCTCTAGTTCTTGTATATCTTGGTAATCATTCTACTAACTGTATATAACTAATTGATACCTTGTACATGATCACAACGTTATCGCTGTTTTATCCATAAAGTTAGAAATCTATATGAAAGAGTTATCTATTAATTTTACCTGCGAACATATTTCTGAAGCAAAATAATCTTGTTTGTATGTGTCTGCATTGACATTTGAAATGCTGGCATTTCCGTATAATAAAAAGACGACCCCAAATTTGAATTGCTATTTAAAGCTATTACTACATGAGTGCTGTTGTTGGGTTTTGAATGACACCTTTGCACTGGTGTAAGGTGAACTGCATGATGGGATTATTTCTGTCATGTAAAATGATAATTGTGTAGAAGATGTATGAAATAAACTAATTAAACTGGATTGAATACACATATAATATGGAGTTCACTTTGTGTGTGTTTTGATTTGTGTTGGGTTGGCACTGATTGAAGTTACAGTAATTGTCATGTGAGTGCAAGAAAGTTGTATCTGTAATGGCTGCTTAAAACTATCTTTATTTAGCACCTTATTACAAAAAAGTGAAATATCCCTCAAAATGTCCCTGTCATATGTCAGCGGCTCTTGAAATTGTTCTTCAGGTAACCAATTCAAGAGTGTTCAATTCATATTTATTGCAGATACAATTTTCTTGCACTCACATGACAAGTTCTTTTTGTCTACATGTCCCTGGCCTTCTGGATATTAAACAGTCCTGTGTTTTGATTGCCATGTTTTTGCTTGTCAAATGAGGTGCACAATTTTCTTGTAAGTTGTTTGATGGAAAAGTGATAGCACTGTCACCTAATTGGGACATTCCATTCTAGACATGGGAGAAAATAAAATCAGAAATCAATTGAATACCCCAGAATAAGAACATCCCAACTCCAATAGCTCCCTTCTGTTAAGTTCTGTAAAATATAAATGCATACAAATCTCTGAAAATGCTTTCAAATCACTAAAAAGCATTACCATGTCTATATCCCAATCATAGTGTCACATTTGACCTTGCAGTTGACTTTTTAGACATTGTTAGATAATTTTTATCCCCCTGGCTTGAAAAGTAAGAAGGGGGATTATGGCATATTCATACACTCTGCGTTAAGTACGCGTTGAAATTGTAAATCTAATTGGACAGTTGGTAACTTATACGCATTCATTAATCCCGTCTAGTTGCAAGCTGCGCATCGCGTAGTGCGTTGTACAATTCCAATTACGCTTACGCATAATATGCTCACGCTTGTATGGCAATTTTCATTTTAAAAGAAAGGTAAATCTAAATTACTATGATTAACATGGGACGATGAATGGTTGTATTTTCTATGTTTTATTGAAAGAGCAAACACATTTTTAAATAATTATGTTGGTTTCTTTACAAATTTATTCTAATCATTGTCATGTATGAATTAGATTAATAACTGCTCTTTACTTGGCGCTCGTGAAGTTGTACAAAAATAATGCACCTTGTGCTGAAGTCGTGGCTGCGCCTCGTGAGTGCGGACAACTTCAGCACGCGGTGCATTATTTTGTACAATTTCACTCGCATCAAGTAATACGCAGTTATTAATCTACAAGTAGTGGATGTCTGCGTCGTCATTGTGAAAAGGGTTGACATTTGCCTCTATCTCCGGAACCGTTAGGCCTACGGTAACGAAACTTGGTGACATGAAGGGTCTCTGGATAAACTTGCGCTGCGAAACTTTTGGGGGTGCAGTCAAGGTCAAAAGGTCATTTGAGGTCAAATCTCAAATTTTTTTTCTTTGGTAAAAGTTAACCCAACCCCTTCAAAATGTTAACCCTACCTTATTTTGAATTGCGCACCACATATCCAAAAATCGGCACGATCGGCATTTCATTAACGAACACGATACATTTTAAGATGGCGCTCTTACATGTAATTCTATGGAATCTGGAAAGAGAAAATGGCCATATCTCTTAAACGAAGCATATTTTTTTAAAGGTTTTTTTATAGGGACTTCCGCAGAAATCATTTTTTTTTGCGGTAGGGACTTAAGCCGAAATCCAAATTTGTTTTCTTCAGTAAAAGTTAACAACCCAACCCCTTCAAAATGTTAACCCTACCTTATTTTGAATTGCGCACCACATATCCAAAAATCGGCGCGATCGGCCAATTAATTAACGAACACGATACATTTTAAGATGGCGCTCTTACATGTAATAATTTACAACTTCAGGAACTCTCACTTATACCCTGATGAAGATCATACACAATTAAAGAGTCTCATTTCACACACATCTTGTACAAAATTCTTTACGACAAATCTATTTTATTTTTGATGTGTATACAAAGTGTCAAGAGGTGAAACTAGGCCTACACAGGACCAGAAAAATGTGGGAAATTCTTGCAGATGGAAAATGGCTGCATAACACATTACATCATAGAGACTTAGGTACAAGCTTTCTTGAAAAGTGCAACAGAGGAACTTTCACTGCAAGTTTTGCTTGTATACACCCCCGGGGGGGGCACTCACATATGTGGGCAGGGTATATATGTCCGGCGGTCAAGACCCCCTTTTTCAGGCCACAAGGCCGCTCACTAGATCCCCATTTTCAGCATGATTCAGTTCTTTTGACCCCGTTTTTGAGAAAAATTACAAAATTTTAGCTCTAACTGCAAAAATTGCGAAAATTTTTAGCTCAGGAGGCTATTTTTGGCCAAAATTTCAGTTCACTAGACCCCCAAAAATCGGTTTCATAGGTCAATTTTTTACAGAAAATCAGTTCACCAGACCCCAATTTCGGCGCTTCCCGCCTGACATACCTACCACTTTCAAAGTTGAGTGCCCCCGGGGTTTACACGTGGTAGACTATCATAATTTTGGCACACATAGGAAAAGTGCAATGATGAAAACCTCACCTCACCTCACCTTGTTTCTAGCTAAACAAAAAGAGTATAACAAATGAATGCTGAAAATTTGACTTTTCTAATCATTCATTTTCAATATACAAGCTTTTCAGCATTTCAAATATCCCCATAGACAACTGTGTTACTGTCAGGCCCCGACAGTGATAAGAAAATTACGCTCTTTCTCGTTTTTCTCAAAAATGCAAGCACATTAATGTTTGGGCATTGCAACATATACCAGTATGGATTCTTATTAACTAAATAACTCAATTTTGAGTAAAGGTGACCTTGAAGATGAAAAGTGGAATTGCCCCTTTAATGATTTCACCTACATGAACATCTTTAAAATGACATCAACAGTTTACTTCAAAAACAGTTTACACAACTAAACTTTTGACAAATTGTTTGTACATACTGATTATATTGCGAAAATGTGTTGGACTTTAAAGGGGCAATTCATGATCCACTTTTCACCCTCAAGGTCACCTCTATCAAAACTGAGTTTTTTAGCTTATAAGAATCCTCAAGTGGTATATGCTATGATCCCCAAACCATTCTTTCATATGTACTTGCATTTTTGAGAAAAGTAAAAAAATGTGTCATTTTTTAATTATTGTCGGGGCCCCGACAATAAATACAACACAGTAGTCTATGGGGATTTTCAAAATGCTGAAAAGCTTGTAACTTGGAAACGAACAGTCGGAATCAAGTGAAATTTTCAGTATACATTTATGTTGTACTCTTCTTTTTATTTAGCTAGAAAAAAGGCCACATCAAAATCATGAATTGCACCTTTAAGGGGGGAAACCATGTTTACTCAACTTTACGTTCTTGTAAGTTTATATTGTACCATAACTTTTTAACAAAGTGCTTAACCAGAAAGGAATTTTCACAAGGAACATGATGGTGATGTTGATTTTTGGCCAAAAATCACATTTTTTGAGAAAATTACAAAAAACACATTTTTTGGGCCATTTGGGCTTCCAACCAAGCTAAAAATAACAATTTTTTTAAAAATGACTTAGAACAGGAATTTTAATTTAAAACACCCACTCAGATGTTCCGTCATTTTTATTTTATAGGAATTTGGCCAATTTTGTGATTTTCATGCCAAATAAGGTCAAAATTTTGACCTTAATTTGGCATGAAATTCAAAGCATTGGTCAAAATCCTCAAAAATAAAAATGGCGCAACATCTGAATGAGCATTTTAAATAAATATTACCATTCTGAAGTCATTAAAAAAAAAGTTCTTTTTAGCTTGGTTGGAAGCCCAAATGGCCCAAAATATTGTTTTTTGTGATTTTCTCAAAAAATATGATTTTTGGTAAAAAATCAACACCACCATCATGTTCCTTGTGAAAATACCTTTCTTGAAATATATACTTTTATTAACTTTAAGCACTTTGTTAAATATTTTTTAAATATCTACATTTCGTCCTATGATTTGTACATAAATTGTACATTCCATCCAGGCAAAACTTGATGGTTTTGCGTAAACAAAAGAAACAAATACGATTTATATTTTACATCACAATGTCAAGGCTGACCAGTAGGCTGAGTGGATTTTCCCATGTTTGAAATTCATGACTATTGACTATTCGGAACCAAAAGCCATGATTTAATGAGAATCACGGTGTTAATTAGATTTGCGCCTTATACATAAAACGCAACGTGCAGACTATTTATTTACGCACTGTCTTCCAGATAAGCGCCGAACATCCGAAAAATACCGCGAAATAGTATTGAGTGCTCCCAACTCAACGGGCCTTCAAGAAACTTTTAATGGGTGTTTTCCTATATACTACAAAATGCTAATTTTTCACATATTTGCTACCTGTAGAATTTGTAAATTTTTGGCTGCTTAATTGTGAATGTCAGGTGGATGTCAAATCAAGAAAAAAAAATGGGGTCACCAACTGTTTTAAAAAGATAGCGTGAGATGAAATTACACAGGGTAAAATCTAAAAAAAACATTTTTCATCACCGGAAATGTCGAAATTCGGTTTTATAACATTGAACAGATAAAAAAAGTTAATGACGTCAAGTAATCTAAATTAAAAGGAAAATGGCATCATCATATATGACTTCATAACGTGCTTAGATGGTCAGTGACCCCCATTTTTTATTGGTGAATTTAGACGCTTATCTATTAACCGACAAAAGATAAACAAAATCTACAGGTAGGAACTTATCACCGCGATTGTCCTTAAGTCCCACAATTTCAGTTTCAAAAAATTCAAATCAGAGTTACTTTTGCTTCATAAAAGAAAACAATGTTCAAATATTTGTTAAAAGTACTTTATATTAAGATACACATTATACCAGAAAACAATATTCAAATGTTTGATGATAGTATGTTATACAAGAAAGAGTACACAAGTTTAGAACTATTTCTTATGAGAAAAAAAAATCATATATCTATTTATGAACTAAACATACAAATAAGTAAAATTTTATGATAAAACTTTTATTCACACTGCTCTTTAATGATTTCTAATTGAAGCGCTCTTGGGTAAGATGTGAGCACTCAAAACTGATTTTCCAACACTTTTTGGATGTATCCATTTACATCTTAAAAAGACCTTGCATACTTTAATACAACTTATTTGAGATATAGAATTAATAATATCTTTAATATATTTGTAAACTGAAAATAATATACTTCATTGTCCGACAAGGGAGTGGCCAAGGGTTCAAATCCCTGTCAACCTCAATTTGGTTATTGATAGCTAAAACACTTAAAGGTGTAGGTTCCTATATTAGGATGTGTTTAATTTAGTTTTAACTGATTGACTGACTTGACCTCTGAAATGCATTGGGCAAGGTTTCAACCTTAGCTTGTGTCTTGTTTTCTCTTGAGAGGCAAAAGAAAGTATGAAACCCTGGGGATGTGGTTGTTATGTAAATACAAAAGAAATGGAAAATGGGTATACCAATGAACTTTACATTTTGTGCTATATCTCCAACACTATTCGTTTATTGCACGGTTCGCCATTTGAGGGGGGAGCCTTGATTTGACAGTCAATTAAACCAGTATGTTACATAACGATGTATTTACTTCATGCAAGGTTAGGGTTTTTTGAAAGAGGGAATCAAGCTGTTAATCGTGATATTATGGAAGTTCCTATTCATCTCGCAAGCCAGGCCGAGGCTCTCTCCAAAATGGCGAAACTGTGCAATAGGCTAATAAAGAATTTGTAGGTGAAATTTTGGATTCATAATCAGAAAAAGATAGGCTTTCATTTGGCATCAAAAAATATACTACTTCTGGTTGAGCCCAGGGGGGTGAGAATGTGATCGGAACCTACACCTTTAACAGAAAAGCTGATACTCTTTGAGTTTCACTCTGTGTGCTTTATTGACCTAATTGAATTATTGTCTGAAGATAGAAGACTGTAAAACTCATGAATAAAACCTTTTTTTATACACAAGCAATGCTCTGCATCAGCATTGAGATATAGCTTCCTCTCTTAGAACATTTTTGACAAAGTTATTTATTTTCTGACTTAAACATCATTAAAACTAGAAATATAGGTCTTAAATAAGACCTGAAAATTCCTGAGAAATTTTAAATACATAGCCATGAGGCATTAAAGATAGATGCCTTTAACATTGTGTTTACATTGTTATGTAGAGGTTTACTGCCGATGTATAGACATAACTATAATAAAAAATCACTATAACTATATATACAGCTGTTATTTAGATCCTTTTCATTTAGATCAAATGTGCACAATCATATCAAAAAGATCCATGTCATCATCAAAACAAATTATGGTTTTGGGTGTTTTATGAATAAAGGTTTGAAGTGGCTTAGCACAGAAAGAATTCCTCCACTATGATTGAATAATCTACCATAATTACACAACAAAACACACAATAATAATACCAATAATAAATCTATCCAATTAAGCACCCATAACCAAAGTTCAAGCAATACTATAAAATCTAAAAAATGAAGCGCCCCTGTCACCCATGACTTTTGATTTTATTGGTTTATCAGGTATGTTTATGGTAGATACCAATACCCTTCAAACGATTTAGCTTAAAGATGCTTATGTTTTCTGTTACAGTAATTTGTTGAATTATATCCGGGATCCCAAATTTAATTCCATGTGTACTGGTATAGGAAAACATGTGTGTGCAATGTATCCACTTTTCAGTGGCAAACAAGTTTTTGCCAAAATACACTTGTAAATGATCTCGATGCTCTTCATATTCCTTCATTTTAGACTGTTTTTACTCAAATTTATTTTTGATCAAAATCTTACAATATTGCTTTAACAGAGCACTTTATAAAGCAAGACAGAAAACAGATATTTTAAAGGTGTAGGTTCCTATCTTATCATGTGTGTAATTTACTTTTAACTGATTGACCTTGAATTTTTTTTTTTTTTTTTTTTTGAGAAAGGCTTTTACGACGGGAATTCATAACAATTGGTAGATTTTAACGGGTTCGCCGTCGGACAAGTTTTGATTGACCTTGACCTCTGAAATGCATATTGTGAATTTTTAACCTCAGCTTGCTTCTTGTTTTCTCTTGAGAGGCAAAAGAAAGTATGCAACTCTGGGGATGAGGCTGTTATGAAAATACAAAAGAAATAGAAAATAGGTATACCAACAATTTTACATTTTATGCTATATCTCCAAAAGTATAAAGAATTTGGAGGTGGATTTAGAATCAGAAAAATATGGGCTTTGATATGGCATCAAAAAATATACTACTTCCGGTTGAGCCCAGGGGGATGAGAATGTGATCGGAACCTACACCTTTAAAGATGATAATAGGATGTTACATTAGACATATAAAACAAAAATGAATACTTTATTTATGCAGAATGCATAAACTTGATTGGAATAATAGTGCCAGCACCACCAATCATATTGAAACTCATTTTCATCCCCCTGGTTTGAAAAATAGAAGGGGATTTTGCCACAGTAGTGGAAGACAGTTCCTAGCTTTGTTGTCTCCTATTTTTTGTTGTGAAAAATTAAGGGCTAACTTTTGTATGTCATACTCCAAGGTCAAAGGTTATATGAGGTTAAGTTGTAATAGGCTGAAAGCGTCAAACGAGAGGGATCTTGAGGTCCTAAGAACAAGTATTTTTTGGCTTAAACAAACATATGAAATGTTGATCTAAAATGAGAATTAAATAAATTGCATTATTACAGACTATTAATAAAATACAATATAGATAAGCATGATAAGTGTGTCAAAATCTTAATAAGTATAATGTAACTCGGATACAATTAAAGCTCTGATACTTCAGTACATATTTGTGTTACAAGGTCAAAATTCATATAGTTTATGAACGAGGAGTAACTGAAAAGCTGTAAGCTCAAGGAAGAAAGGAAACATTTTGAAAAGAAACTTCAGCTATTCTTCTCTTTGGAACTACGACACAGTAACTTTGGTAGTCAAGCCGCACATGGATCCTTTATCTATATAAAGATGGATTTTGAACCTTCAGAAGGAGTTCCAAAGCAGAAATGTCCAGAGATGACCCATCATGTAAATGGAAGTGTTGACCTTTGAACTCTTTATTGAATTTCTGAATGGGACATTAGTCAAGTGAAACCAGTAAAGGAGAGGTCATGTGGATTGCTATTTTGAAATTGAAACTTTAGATCAAAGACATAGCTATTATAGACTTGCGGACTCCAGGATTATCCTTGTTCCTTGTTGAAAGAGCATTGGTAATGACACCTTTGAGATTTTCTCCCACAGCTCATTCAGGGATTCATATTGTAAGCTCCAGCAACAGTGTGATCTATTTGTAGCTACACCTTCACAATGGTGATAATGATGTCATGTGCACCAACAAACGCTGGTTTTCAAAAACAGAGAGTCAACTTTCACATGCCCCTTCTCCTGATTAAACTTTTTTCAGAGTTTTAAATGATGCCATAAAAGGGACATTTCTTCTGAACTATTGCAACTCTATATGAGTATCTGCATGGATACGTTATTAATGGCTGAATTTAGTGAATACAGTAGTCACTTAGTGATCTCGTTGCGCGCATATACATGCAAACCCAACAAACAAAGATATGACTCTCATTTTTTACTCTGTTGGCAAAGTGGCAATATCTTTTGCAACTAATGCTCATAAATTTAAAAACATTTGATCAGCAATAATTATGGAGAAACAACCTTGCTATTTCTTTGTGTCTACCTCTACAATATCTGTGCAATAGGGTAGTTGGTGATGGCAGCCTTCAGATTAAAGTACTACGACCCAGATGATGGTGGTTAGATTTTTAAAGTAAAAATGCAGTATGTGCATTCACTAAAGGCATTAGTCAGGATCATCAAAGTGAAGGTCAACTTTCCTCAACAACTGATTTTATTGCATTTTTACAAAGTACTTCCAACTACTAATCTATATCCATAACCATTCTTGTTGAACTTGAACATTTATAGTAAAACAGACAATTATCTGTGCTTTGAATTTCTCATTCAGAGAATGAGAAATTTTAACTTCTTTGTTACTAACAATATATTTTAGTGAAGCGATCATGTTGTAAAGTATATTTAACCGTCCTAAAAGAATAATATTCACTTTAAAATCAACAAGCGTACATTTGGAATCTCAAACTTTAGGAAAATACAAAAACTGCTGACAGAACCCCAAGAAATGAATTTGGCTGAAAATTGTTTTTTTAGAGCAAGTGATATGAGTTTGTTTGTTTGTTTTGCTTCTATTAAGGTCTTTCTTTGATTCAATAAGTTTTCACAAGTTTTCATATCCATGTGGATCATGGCTAATGCCTTTAAGTATAGCAGACACTTCCATTAAGCATGCAATTTCACTTCAATCCATTCCTATGCAAGAAAGTTAGTTGTATGCACATTATGTTGAATATGGCAGATGCTGCATAAAGTTATGCAAGAGAATTGGTCGTCTGCTTATTTCTGCAGGAGTTCTTCAAGGGAAAAGGAAGTAGCTTGCAATGTATCTGCAATTCACATACTGCATTTTTACTTTGTGGGTCAGATTACTGTCTTCACATATGTGATGGCTCACCCCAAAAGGGGGGACTTTACAGATGATATCAATTTTGATTTTATCATTTCATCATTTTCTAAGCTTTATAATGACACCTTACTTTTTGAAATTGATCAAGGCAGTCAAATTTTACAACAGAAAATCTGCTGGAAATTCGTATTATTTTCTGCTGTCTATTTTCACCTGTTTCTTGAAAAGTGTTCCGTTGCAAAGTCTCCCTTTTCAAGGTGAGTCATCACGTATATAGATAGTCGGATGACAGTTGAGTAATTCAACACTTTGGCTAACTGACAAATAATGGTTTGTGGGCAGAGCTTGGACAGCGTAGTAATTTTTTATAGTTCCAACACAAATGATTCAAAATAATGGAGTTCCAATGGATTTGGAGTTTGCGAACTTAAGACAAATAATATGAAATATTCAATATGTGCACATTAAGTTTTGCATTTACGTGTAAATCCAATGCGATTTGACATGGTGGCAAATCAGGACTGTCCCCCTACATGATCCCATACACTGATACTATCATTATTGTTTGTCTTCATTTCCACCGAGGGTACTATCTTGGAGCTACTATCTGGACCAGTCAATGGTCACTGCTGCCATCCACATTCATTCTGAGTACATGAGATACAACGAGTCAAGACATTGATGAGCTTGAAGAAAGTGTTGACAACTCCGACATGAGTTCTCTGCTGTTATGTAGCTCTTGGGCAACTCTGTCCACATCTTTCTCCCAGGCTTGAAGACTAAAACAAAAAAAAATGAAAATATTATTAAAATGGTATTAATCTAGGAAACAGTGTGGCCTAGTGGTATAAGTCCATGACTCTTAATTCAAGGGCACTGAGAGTCTTGGGTTTGAACCTGAGGAGCTGCATGTGTAGTGTCCTTGAGCAAGATACTTCCCTCAGGTGCTCTTGACCCTAATGTCAAATGGGTACCAGCATTCTTCAATGCCTCGAAGGTAACAGACTCATGGGGAAGGATCTGCGGCAATCCCCTCACTGCAAATAAAGTTCTGTGGAGTTTGTTTGTTTGTTTATTTCTTCTTTATACTGGGTCCATGTTCAGGGGGAAATTTAAGTATCCCCCTGTTCTTCCACATGGCCCAGTTACATAAAAACATCAAAAATACTTAATATATTAAAAATACAATCTCCTTAAATTTACATAGAAATATATATTAATTACACAATAGAATACCATAATTTTAAAGGTTGACCTATAAAATACCATACATTTACACACATTTTTAAATTCCACAAAATAAATCTGGGCACATGCAAGCTGGACCTATGGAGCACATATATTCAAAATATCAATCGTTAAATATGTTCAATGTTCAATGTTTATTTTTCCATAAGACAAAATATATAACAATGCAATAATATAAATCATACAATAAATAGAATACTGAAATTATGTCTTACAGAGGAGTAGACCAGAAGGCCAATAAGGCCAGATAAGAGCCTACCCCAATTTAATTAGCACACAAATGTCAAGGATTAAAAGTTAAAATTAGCAGGTAAAATGCAAAACATTAATTACACACACTTATATAAAAGAAAACAAGTGTTATTTTCTAGCCTGATAGTTTGCTTTAAAGATCCCCAGAGTCCTTGGCATTGGATGAACTATTGCACTGTCTAGATTGTTCCATGTGATGGCCCCCCTGTAATGAAACGTACGTTTCCCATACTCTAACCTAGGTCTTGCCCAATCGATTTTCGAAAGCGATATGGCCACTCCTACCTGTGCAATTGCAGGCTGTCCCCTAGGGGCTGTCCCTGTTACATTTAATTATCAATAAGAGAATAGCTTATTTTATTTATTTTATTATATCCAAGCACTCACGCAGGTTACTGTTCAGTTTCTAATAGTTGTTTAGTTCAATCTTCAATAAATGGTGACTGTTAGAAGTTAGAAGGCACAATTTGGTGCCAAACACCAATGTGGCTCGCGTAATGATTGTAAGAGGTGTTACTAGTGAGGAAATGATGTTGCAATGGCTGTTATATTAAAACTGTTGATACAGTTGTATTTTAGCCTTTTTATATTATAAGTGTTTGCGAACCCTCCCGTACACATACATGCATTGTAATGTATGCAGAGTTTTTCCCCTCCAGGTATATAGCTCAGTGGGGTAGGTAAGGGATCGCATTTTCAAGATTACGCATGTGCAATGTCAGCCTCTACCGAGAAAATGAAACCACTTTGTGCTCAATACTATACAATTTTGAAGACAGAACTCAAATTTTATATTTTCTTTATTACAGGTTGTCATACTTTGAATATTCCTATTGCTACTGAGATCAACGCAACTTAACTGAAGTCGGTCGGTATTAAATATTTTCAGGCTTTCTTTCAAATCCGAAATTTCCCCATTGACATCTCAGAAGTAAATACTATATAGCTCGTGCCTACTGAGCGACCAATAACTTATTACAGTTGTATGCTGATTTGCTTTGGGCCATACCATTTGCATCAAGAGGTAAAGTAGCAATGAACCTGCTGGTTTCTAGAATCACTTAGGACAAAAAAAAAGGTTTGTCTCAAAGCTGATGAGTGATTTGAAAAGTAATGCGAAATGCGGGTGTTTTTTTCAAGATTCCAAACTATATTCGGTCACCCAAAATTACAATGCGTGGAATTCTGCACCATCAGCATCATTGACTATACCTAATAAGCCAGTAAATAGATAGATAAACACAACTTCTGCAAAGGTCGAATAGATGACAAGCTGCAGTTGCAATTTTTCTCATACGAGCTTGCTGCAAGATTTTGGACGTATCAAAGTTGAAATATGAATTTGTTTTGGGTGAGAAAAAAATCTTGAAATAAAAAAAATCTCTGCATTACTGTTTTTTCAAAATTGCCCGATTTTACAAATGCGCGCTTCAGCTTTGAGACAAACCTTTTTTTTTTTTGGCCTTACCATTATTTGATTTCTCTGGGCACACGGACCATACCATTTGCATCTTCAGGTAAGATGGCAAGTAACCTAATGGTTTCTAGAATCACTTACCATTGTTTGATTTCTCTGGGCACACGGACCATACCATTTGCATCTAGAGGTAAGTTGGCAAGTAACCTACTGGTTTCTAGAATGTCAATTTCTGTTGGTTCAACTCTTTGTGGCTGAAAGACAATAATATAGAACACATTTTTAATATTAGCATTTAATAAAACACAGACTTACATAAATACTATTTTGGTGAAAAATCTGAAAGGTCTCATCAACAAGATGACCTAATGGGTACATGGACCATACCATTTACACATAAAAATAAGTTCATAAGTATCCTACTGGTTTGTTTGATTAAAATAGGGTCTTTTATTTGGAACTGTTTTTTTCCAAATTATGGTGTTACAAAACTATTTTTTATTGAGTATTATTATATAAACCTAAAATCTGACAAAAAGCTGTAAAAGGTACTTTTTGAACCATTCTAATTGAAAATGGGTTTCTTTACAACTGAAGTGATCTTGAGGTAGTTTAAATTGATTTCATCATGAAGTAATCTTGAATCGGGGTCATGGGGAGTGTAGTATAACTGAAGTAATCTTGACATAGTTTCAATTGATTTCATCATGAAGTTATCTTGAATCGGGGTCATGGGGAGTGTAGAGTAACTGAAGTAATCTTGACATAGTTTAAATTTATTTCATCATGAAGTAATCTTGAATCGGGGTCATGGGTAGTGTAAGAGTAGGCTGCACAAGGGGGTCTTGGCCAAGCACTTTCCCCTACCTTCAATATGTATAAAGTGGCCCCAGACTTTGTGTTAACTTATCACATCAGATAAATATTTCTGATATATAAAATGAATTTGGCAAATCTACTCTCTGGAGAAATGTTGAGATATTGCTTACACTTTAACTAGTTCAAATGCTCTGTCCGTGCATAACAAAGCATTTTGTAATCTGTAGTAAAATATTTTGTTAATCTATTACTTATTCTATTCACTGGAGTCAATAAGTATAGATAATCCCCACTTGAGAAATTGCAATCCTTAACAATCCTTTTGTGTTTACACAATAAAAAGCACAACTAAAAACCTCTAGACGTTTTTGATTTAGTAGAAGACAATAGCCTATCCTTTACTTTGATTGACAGGCCTCTTTTGTGCAGTAAAATTAATTTGATACTTCTTTTGTCATTTGCGATTTAGTTTACAAAATCCTTTGTCCTTTAATGAGATAACTTATGACAAACTTGAACAGGCTAACTGTGTGTACTTACTGGTGTAACCTGGGGTACTTGAGGCACAGTAACTGGTATTGCTGGCTCTTTTGGTTTGGTCAGTTCCATGTGAATAGCTCGGTTAAATTCACTAACTCTTTTCTGAACGATATTATCCATCTGGAAAAAAATGGAAACAGTTATGAAATAAAATTGGATTAAAGATCAATAGACCTAGCTATATATTCTGGTCAAATGTGTTTCCTTTCTAACCTTGACATTATCCTAATCATACCTCTGCACAAATTTTTAACAAGATTTACCAAAAAAGAGCTTAAAGGGGCATTGGACAAGTTTAGCATCATCCCCAAACTTTTCCCCATTCATTTTGAGATTTTTGCATCATTTGAAGGGTTAGCGGTAATAATGACAGTATGCAAAGTTTCATAGTCAAATTCAAACCCTTTATATCAAAATATTTAGATATTCTTCTATTTCTAATTATCGTTGTCCACAATGATAAATACTGCCCTCTATAGTTGAATTTTCAAAATTGACCTTTTCAGGAGACCTAATGCAAACTTCACACTTCTTTTGATTTATCTGCAATCTATGATGTGAAAGAAATGTTTTACAAACAAATCTTTGGATCTTTCTTGATATATAGCATCAACAAATACGTTTAAAGAATAAACCCATACCCAAGATCAACAAACAGAATAAAATTGAAATTTTTGACTTTTCTATAGGTTTTGATCAAAATTTTCCCAATATTTAGTAATCATCCACAAATAAAATTTCCAAATTTTGTCCAATGCCCCTTTAAATCCAAGCTAAACATGCCTAACTTGCCTCGGGAAAACTGACTTAACTTACGCATACATGCCAATAAACATCAAGTCAATTATTTCATTTCCGTCATAAAGCATATCTCGACATGTCCACATGAAATCTCATTTGTCGACAAAACTGGGCAAGTAAAATTTAATAAAAACTGTGTGTTTCATTGTAAAGTTATGGCTGTTCATTAGTAGTTGAGCTTTAACAAGTGTTTAAAGTTTTGCATAAATAATTTAATACTTATTAGTTGACAACCGTTTTTAAAGTTATAACGATGGTTCACAACAAAAAAGTTACAAAATATCAATTTTATATCATCCATATATTGTCGAACACGAAAGAACTAGCACATTACTACATGTATATTATTGGTAATTCTACGTCTAAAACGGGTCATTAAGCTCATCCAAACAATTTTGTTTTTGATATCAACTTTATGTCGACACATATGTCGACGTCGACAAAAAATAACTGTGACATGTCGACATGAAAAAACAATCTTGACAGAAACCTTACAAATAACTAACCTCCTGGACCTGATGCTCCATTCTTTTATACGCATCAATCATTCGACTTAATTGCATATCTAAAGTTGAAACTTTGACACGGTAATCACAAAAAGGTCTGAAAATATAAGACACACAAACTATTTATAAATGCACAAAAGGATAAGTACAGTGTTAATTAGATAGGATAGGTTGGCGCAAAGCTTTTTTTTAAGCGTACAAGGACCAGGACCCCGAATTCTGAAAAAAACCAGTTCCTGGTCCTTAAAATTTCAGAGAACCAGATGCCGTTTATTTAGAACCAGGAGCCATTTCCGAAATTACATATATGGAGCTGGATATCCTGATTTGCGCTTTTTTTGTTGCTTTTGATTATATTTTTCGGAACATTTTGATCCCGATTTAGGTTTGGAAATCAGAAATTTAACAAAAAAGAAGCCACATATACACCATAGCTGCCCGGATCAGCTCCCCGAGTTTTGTACAGGTTTCCACAAAAAAATTAGCAGTAAGTTCCTTGTCCAAGGGAATTTCAAGTGCACTCAACTTTTGGCGCGGCCTGGATTCACAATCATGACCTTCAGCACCGTAAGCAAGCACCTTACCAATTGAGTTAACTTGAATGCACATTTCTCTTTTCAATTGTTACAGTGTTAATTAGATAGGATAGGTTAGCGCCAAGATTTTCTTAAGTGGACAAGGACCAGGACTCCGAATTCTGAAAAAAAAAAACCAATTCCTCGTCCTTAAAATTTTCAGAGTACCAGAAGCCGTTTTTTTTAGAACCAGGAGCCATTTCCGAAATTACATATATTGAGCTGGATATCCTGATTTGCCCTTTTTTTCTTGCTTTTGATTATATATTTCAGAAACATTTTGATTCCGATTTAGGTTTGGAAATCAGAAATTTAACAAAAAAGAAGAATGTGTTTGATTTTCATCAAATAAATATGCATTATTTCAAAAAATGTCTGTTTCCAATCATTTTCTTCACAAATTTTGACTCATATTAAAGACAAAAAGTTGTATATGGCAAGACCCAGGCGCCGCAGTAGGGAAATGTAGCAAAAAAGTCGGGAACCACAGGGTAAAAATCACCCGGCGCCTGCTTAAGAAAAAGCTTTGTTGGTGCTATTTGTAGCCCTCCATCTTTCACCACTGCAGCCTACATTCAATTCATAAGAGTTAATATTTGAATACGTGCATGCTTTCTATTGTCAACAGCCACACTATCTGTTTACAAACTCGATGCATTAATTGTACTGCACACATGACCACTGCAGCTGAATTCATGATAATCAAACATAGATGTTTACAGCAAACTGCTAATAAACACATTTTAATACCAATCTATTAGATTGGTATTAAAATGTGTTTATTAGCAGATGGTGTGGCTGTTGACAATAGACCACTTTCGTATGTCCCATAATGCATCTTGAAAGTACCACCAATACGGGACCTTGTGACGTAGCCTGCTCAGTCTACCATATTAGAAGTTCTGCGCATTGCGCACAACTCGACTGCGCAATTTACGTCACAAGGTCCCGTATTTGTGGTACTTTCAAGATGCATTATGGGACATACGGAAGTGCTCTATTGGCAATTTGCTTATACAGTTAGAATTGTTGTTACAAACCATACCATAACACAAAATTATACATATATCCAGCTATAAAATGTTACTGTTTTAAGTTCTGATGACACCTGCAATTGGAATTAAAATTCTTTGAAACATGAAAGAATACTTGATACTATAGGCAAAAATTAATTGAACAATGTAAACAAAAATCCAGGGTAGGGCTTGCATTGACTAACAATAGGGCCCTGCAATCTGGATTTCTGTTTGCACTGTCCAATAAATTTTTAATAGGCCTATCAGAAAACTTGTGATGGAGTTATCATTCTAAATAATAAAAATACAGGGAATTTATAGTGTGCTATCCCTCTCTGATTTGTCATTCCACACAGCCTCGCTGACCACTTAGGTCCAAGTAAGCTCCATTCCACACCAAGCATCATCTCAAGCCACATATACAACATAGCTGCCCGAATCAGCTCCCCGAGTTTCAAACAGGTTTCCACAAAAAAATTAGCAGTAAGTTCCTTGTCCAAGGGAATTTCAAGCGCACTCAACTTTTGGCGCGGCCTGGATTCACAATCATGACCTTCCGCACCGTATGCAAGCACCTTACCAATTGAGCGAACTTGAATGCACATTTCCCTTTTCAATTATTATAGTTTCAAATATTTTGAAGTTGTTATGAAAGCTGATATAATATGCAAAGAGAAAAGGCATTGCTAATGAAAATCTGCAAAAATCTGTCAGAATAAGGCTATAACATGTATTTTGCCCTGTATCTACTTATGTGAAATCCAGGCTTTGCAGGAGGTTCATTTTAAAGACACATATGAAGTGAACGAATTATCTGCTCTTATTATTGATAATTTATTCATTTCATAGCACTCTCATAAGGCCTAAAAAATAAATTGTTTGTTTGCCCTATAGTGGAAAAATCAACATTTTGTGTCGGTCGGTCGATTGATCCTTTTTTTTACTCTTCACATATATTTTAAAGAATGATGTAATTCCATGGATTTTATCGTGAATACCAAGCAATGCAGGGCTTAATCAAAGATTGTGGGTCATTATTCAGAGAAAATATGCATTTTATACTACTAAAATTAACATTTTCTGTCGAGGCCTAATGTCCAAGCTACTCACTCACCTATACCAACCACCAAGTTCTTTATGGAGTGCTTTCCATCTGTCTTCACAATGTCCCTGACATAAAGACATAGCTTGGCCACTCTTCAAACCAAGTTTCTCTCTGAAAATGAACACAAAATAAGGCACATTCGATTATAATTGAATACAACATTACAAGTAAACCCCAACTCCACCAAAACTGTTTTAGAGTAATACAGAAAAAAAATGAATATCTTTTACTAGTAGTTGCTCAAGCAATTAACTAATTGTCCTAAGAAACTTCAGTAGCCAAAACATTTGACAGCATATGTATTTATATTTCCATGGCAACAGTAGGGGAGGTTTTAATCGATGGAGTTAGGGTTTTCATGGCATAACAAAATATGTAAGTTTCACTAGTAAAAGATGAAATAAGCAATTGAGAATGTAGTCAAAATTAGAAAAAATCAGCATGATTTTAGTGGAACCAAAGATTTCTAAAAGCTTATGTCACCATATACATGATATAGGGTGCTTTGGAGTTGTGAATTTCAGTGAAGTTCCAAGTTCAGGAAGGGAAAACGGAAGACACCATGTACCCAAGTCACAAACTGGATCACCATTGAGTGATGTAACACCTTGTATTGTGCTACTTTATCTGTACCATTAAAAAAGTTTGTTTCTGATGGAAGAATTATACCTTAGGTCTACCATTTGGAGCACGTGGCACTACAATGTTTGTGTTATAAAAACCACAACTCCACAGATTTTGATGTTTTTTGCCTATATAAGTCCTTGATCTTATAATCTTTTATAGCAGATGAAGCTTTTGGTGGACATAACTCGGTTTGACTAAAATGGTGGAGTTGGGCTGTTCTTGTACTGGTGTATTCATTTAGATCAGACAAGGTATAAACACACCAATGATCTTGTAAAACATTACATTGTTAAAGTTTTAAAGAGTATTGTTTCATTTTTGACTGAGTTTAAATTTCATAGTATAGACCATATCTATAATTGACATACTCCTGCTGTTGATGGGGTAAATCCACATAATCGGGCGGGGATCGGAACTCGGAACGAGGCAAAGTATGATAAATACACTACTTGATCTTGTTCTGAGTTCCGTTCTCCGTCCGATTCTGTGGATTTACCCCATCAACGGCGGGAGTATGTCAATTATAGATATGGTCTATACATAGAATTATCATGATTATTTGCATGTATTAAATAATCAGATGTTATGTTCTATTCAAGACTGTCCAGTTGAAAAGCTTACATATTGGGGTGTATGAAGTGTTGTATGCATATGGAAATGTGCCAACTGTACTGATCCCCTTATCTTTGGCTGAACAGTATCACTTACTACATTGATGACCAAACAGGTTTAAGTGTCTGGATGCCTTTTAGTTCACCTCTTGTATATAGTGCATCCCTTCCACAATACAAACTTTAGTGAATTTCTGGGGTAAGGAACCAGCAAATTTAAACCTGTCACTGTAATCTAATTAATAAGATGCTGGTAACCTTTGATTACTATAATCCAATTGTAGAACAGCTTATTGCCTTTTAGACCTACTCCACTTTGGTTTGAACGGGGGTGTGCCGCTCGGACCGTGGAACCCTAACCCATCTTCATGGGTAAATTTTAAGGGCTCCAAAAAAAGGCTGATTTTTCAAAATTTTCCAGCTCACATCATCTTTTTGGGACCATTTTAGCGTTTTTTCTTGAAAATGTGACCCATGTTTAGGGATTTTGGTGCTGAAAATGGGACCCATGTTTAGGAATTTTTTGTGAAAAACTAACCCATTCCGGCGGCACATCCCCGTATACCTTACCGCCTACTGAATCGACCGCCTTCTTAATCATTCAGTTGTGGGGTGGAATAGGATAGGGTAGGAGTAGGGTATGCGTATTGAGCGCTTTCTTAATTGATTACTACATAATTATTCAGTGC
>JXSR01S037969.1:100727-113958 GCA_000969725.1 Ophiothrix spiculata
CCCATGAAGGAGTCTATTCGTACAGGGGACCCACGGCTTTACGTTACTGTCCGACCACAGAGCAAGTAGAGTAAATTGTCTTGCCCAAGGAAACAAGGAGACCCCACAATCTCTGTATTACGAGACCCGTGCTCTAACCTTTCGGCCACACTCCCCTAGCAAAGTAAAATGCCTGAAAGATTTGATCTGTGTGTCATTTAAAAACATTAAAGATAGCAATAAAAACAAAACAAGACTAAATCACTCTGCAAAAACAATCACACCACAAAAAATAATCCTGCAAATGAGTCACCCCGCAAAAAATCACCTTGTCAATTAGTCATCCCGCACCCCGCAAAATAATCACCCCGCAAATAAAAATAAATCACCCCGCAAATAAGTCACCCCGCACCCCGCAAATTAGTCACCCCGCACCCCGCAAATTAATCACCCCGCAAATTAGTCACCCCGCACCCCGCAAATTAGTCACCCCGCCTCCCGCACACCGCACAAAATGCACACCCAAATTTTACTATAATCGATATTGGTATTGATCAGGCATCATACCTACCAAATTTAGTGGTAAAACATGCTTTAATAGCTGAGTTCCGTCTATTTTTTACCAAATCAAACAAATTTTTAAAGAAAATTCACAAAAATCATGTTTTTTCATGTTTAAACCTCATTAATATTCATAAACGTTATTTTGAAGTATCATTATGCCTATATTTTGAATCCTTTATGCGTTGGCTTTCTATGAATGTATACTTTTATGGTGATTTAACGCTATTTTTAGAAGTTACAGCTTTTTAAATGCAAATTGGCAGGATTTTCCCATAGACTTATACTGTATATTTTTGGATCCACTTTGGACACAAAATGGCGTCCATGAACAAAATTTGAAATCCCGCCATGTCGCAACTCTGTATATATCATAGATTTAAATCTATGGTATATATAGGGAATCTAGGTAGGCCTACATTTTGTAACAAGACCCCGGTTAGCTCATTCAGATTTCCCACGCTATTTCAGGTGTAAATTTTCTGTGCCAAGGAGTTTCGACATACCCACTTTCATTGGCCCACCACGCTCGCATCTTTTAAGCTATCAACTTCGTACACACATGTCAATCAAGATCATGAAATTCTCGTTCTCATGACACCATACTCATTAGCATACGATAATTCAAAGGACCTGATCGAGTCCATTGAAAAAAACACGTAAGACAAACCCCAAATGCCTTGTTAACCAGGTTATACTGGGACAGCGGTCACGCCTTAGGAGCATGGTACGTCATTGAGATAATTGGTATGACCGTGGCGGGTAGATACACTTGCGTTGTTTGTCAATTAATTTAACCTGGTTAAAGATCTCCGACTTGGTTTAGCAATGCAAAGGTCGCGGTGTAGCGTGCAGTGGGCCATAACTGCAATATGACCTACCAAAATTTTCGTATTCAATCAATCAATCAATCAATTAATTATACACTGAACTTGCATGATATGCATGACATGATACAGGGGACAAATGGCTTAAGGTATTACACCTGGGATTTGGCTAACTTTTTTCAAACACATATCATAGTGCAAAATAACCTATGTATTTTCTCATTTGCTCAGATCACAATATCCTACACAACGTCTGTGTGTATGAACTTAAATGACCTGACTCATATTACTATGTACTTCAACGCCTGACAGCCACACTCAGACTGTGGATTGCAAAAGGTCGTTCATGAAAAAATATATCCATGGCAATAGCTTAATCATGGTCTATCATTATCCCATTGGGATATGTTAGAAAACATACCCTAACTCAAAAAACAAAACAAAAAAAACATGTAACTCTCTTAAAGACGATCGCGGTGTTTATTCAACAGGGCAGTGTAACAGAATATGTGGACGGCGGACAGAAAACTGGAATGCTATGTCTCTTCTGAAAATTTTCAGGCGAGACAAAAATGGGTGAAATGATACCCTATATCTAATACCATAATTCTACCATATCTATCCTAATGGATACCTTATCTGAGACTATATCTGTTCAAATTAAAACCCTATATCAAATGTGACGAAATAATCATTGGTAAAATGTAATTGTACACCACTTGAACACTCTTAAGAAGTGTTTCGTATTTGAAGCACTTTTATTGGCAATTTAAGACACCATTGTCATTAATTCAAACATTCTGTCTTAGTTTGATACCCTATCAGAGACTTCAAAGCAAAATTTGATACCTTATGTGAGACTTACAGAGTACCGTCTCCATTTTGATACCCTATATTGAAAGTCTTGGGACCTGTTTAAGTCTCACCTTTTTGGTAAAGCGGGTGGATACCCGGTCAGAATACCCAGTTACCCCCCTCCCCCCGGAATCTAGCTTCATGGAAGTAATTTTGGACTAGAAGCCAATTACACAAACAATGGCAGATATGATACTGGTTTATCACATTGTGGAAAATAATGCAAATGTGAAAAAACATTATATAATATGTATCAACCTTTATTAAATAAAACAAACATGTGCTATAAAAATCATGTGAGATTTTTGGCATAACTATAAAAATTATGTGAGATTTTTAGCATAAATATATTTTAAGCTAAATCACTGAAGTGCTTTAAATGCTGAAATTAAATTCAGTAAAAAATCAAGGAAATATTATACTTTAATGATGACTTTAATACAGGCATCAACCTGATACATGAACATACACTCCTCAGTTTATAAGTCACAGCAATATGCCACATCATGCCTATATGACTCACCAGGTATACGCTGAATGCAGCGCCCGAAGAAGGAGCATTCGCACAGGGGACCAACGGCTTTATGTGACTTCCAAACAAGGGAGCAATTAGTGTAAAGTTTCTTGCACAAGGAAATATTGTCAGTAGTTTAACTTTGTTAATGTACATTCATCTACATTTGTTGCTCCCGTGTGGAAACCCCAGTATTACGAACAGTGATGCAATAGAATTAAGTTTAATACCTAAATGAAGTTTGACCTTAATTTTGTGAGCAAATGGTAAACTTTTGATAAGTGCAATTAGGACGAAAAAGGCGATTCCTTGAGGGTGTGGTCATACATCAGGTTGACGATTGCATAAATGTAAATGAAATATTACACATTCCCAAATTATAATAAAAACAGAAACAGGCATTAATACAAAAACAAACAAACAGAAACTAAATATACAAATTTCAAGTGTCTCATAAATGCAATAAACAAAACAAGAGTGCCCTTTACATGGTTAAAAACAATCTGTAACAAAAGAAAAGAAAGTGAAAGGCATGTTTTAATATTTCCTAACAAAAACATAATTTTTCTGTATTTAAATTGTAAACATTGTCTAAACATGTGAGAAGCGCTTGACTTGACTACAACCAATCTTTACACCCTGGTCACATAAGCCGCAACGCCGGTATGACATCGGTATGACACCCGTGAATGATTACGATGCCCGGTCAGACACCGGTGGTTATGTGACCATAACTGAAGACATCGTATACAAACCGCAAGATTTTAACTCGGAATTAAATTCTTGCGGCATGCTTCCGGCGTCTCAACGGCTCACGGACACTGACCGGACTCCGGTCGGATACCGGCCGGTGTCCGATCGGCATCTGCTGAATTGACACCGTAAACACAATGCAACCTCGTCGCAAGGTTATGTGACCAGGGTATCATATTGGATGAACACAAAGGAAATCTGCAAACTGTGCAACAAGTTTTTAAAAATATACAGAATTGTGACCCGCCATATCGAAAGGTACCATCAGGTCAGCATAGTAAATTACGTGATACGGGCCATTAAAGCTGAGCATAGCCAAAAATCACGTCCAAGGTCAAATTTCTAAATTTCATCAGAAACATTACCTTTGAAGTGTATTCTATCATATTAATCAGGTTCCAACATCCAATACATAGGGAAAATGTGTTAAAAAACAAGATAAAAATCCTCTCTCCATTCAAGTATTACTCAGAACAAAACTTGATTTCCTCAGAAGTAAAGTTTTCCAAATCAGCCCGATGTCTTTTACCAATTTGGATGTAACTTTGAAAGGGAACATCCAATGACCAAAACCAAAGTTTCTTGATAAAGCTTAAAATCTTAGCTTTCAGATGAGACCCAAAACATCAGTTTTGATTTTGGGACCCTTTAGGTACCTCTAGATATGGTGGGTCACAATTGTCATGTTTAAGTTCAAACTGTGTTTCCTTTGACAATAACATTTTCAAACCATATAATTAATTCATTACATGCTTCATAGAAAAACCTTTCACAAAAAATATATCACAATTTTTATACATGTACAATACAATCAATATACTTTAAAAGTGGCGCTGGGTTGTTTTAACTATAGATCCTCAAACAAAGATCTTTGTTGTAACATGTAACAAAGGCACGGTAGGTATCATCTATCATAGTTAAAATCTGATTGGTTAAAAGTGAGGGCTTTGATTTAACTAGGCCCGGGGCATATTTTTCACTAGGCCCGCTCAATATTTTGCGCCGTGTAACTCAAGCTTTTACGCGCGCAACTATCAGGCATATCATACCTCCGATGAATCATTTTCAAAAGAATCATTTTAGTGCTTAGTGCTTAAAAGCACTAAAATGATTCTTTTAACCAACTAGATGACAAAAATCTATATATTCGGTATATAAAACAAACATTGACTGCTTTTTATTAGGGGAATGGTTTAAATTATTACCCCTCGGGTGATATCAAAACCATAAATATGCCCTCAGCTTTGCTTCGGGCATATTCATGTTTTTGAGATCACGAGGGGAAATATTTTAAGACCATGCCCCTCAAAGCAGTCAATATTTGTAAAACATAACCGCATTACATGCTTAGTCATATGCTGCTTTCATACTTATTGTCGCTTTGTAGCTCTGTCGTTTGCTTTGTTTTACAATTTTGTAGCTTTGCAGGTTTTGTAGCTTTGTCGCTTCATATGTTGCATTGAAAGTTGAATTCATTTCAACTTCAAAATTTTGCCGATATCGATTATCTCAGCGACATGTAGTTTTGCCACTATGACAACCGGAAATGGCGAGTTTTTGCAAAAAATATACAGCACACAGCAACAAAGCTACAAAACTACACGAGTATGAAAGCAAAACAGCAATAAAATGACATCAAACATACAATACGATGTCATCATGTTTGTATTAACCTACATTACAGGCCTCATGTAACATGAAAAAAAACCCAGTAGGTTTTGACATGTGTCAGGTTATCCCAGATCAAATTTTTATTTGGTAGTTATAAGTGAACCAAACACAACATTCCATGGTTGCTTCAAATTAACATTTGTGAACTCATGAGCTAAAAATGTTTATTCATGAGCTAACTTCTATGTACTCCATCCATGGACAGGATAAACAACCCCATGAGATTGGTTATGAAGCGTACAGAAGTTGAAGAAATCGTTCTAAATTTGATGTTCAGAATACAAGGTGTTGTGTAGATCTCCACAATAAAAAAGGATCCAAAATCTAGATGATCAAGCTTGCTACAATCTCTAGTAGACAGAGATTAGATTTAGATTCACACAAAGAACCATTTGATGATTCTTTTCAAAAGAGTCACACTTTATGAAAATCATCAAGATTTTCAAATGTTACTCTATTCAAAAGGGTTTTTTCCAGTGTCCATTTGACACTTTGGTTGAATTTAACAGGAGAATGATTAACACAGATCTAGACTTTGACATATAACCTTGATTTCTGTATCTTGATTGTGGATACATGAACAAAAATATTAAAAAAATAAATAAATACGGGGGATTTTATAGTGCACTATGCCTCCCAGATTTGTAATTCCATTTGGCCTCTGCACACTTTACAGGTGTTCGCTGACCACTGATGCCCAAGTAAGCACCATTCCACACTATGCATCATTTCAGGTTCTGCGGCAACCTCTAGGGGCGCTGAACCTTGATCAGCCCACATATATACGTACCATCGCTGCCTGGATCAGCTCCCAGAGTTTTGTACGGGTTTCCAAGAGACAATTAGCAGTTAGTTCTGTGTCCTAGGGAATTTCAAGCACACTCAACTTTTGGCACCAGCAGGGTTTGAGCTCGGGGCCGTCCGCACCGCAGACGAGCGCCTTACCGTTTGAGCCAACTTGACTGCATTTATTAGAGCTATTATAGTCTTTATACAGTTACATATGATTAATTGACTTACCTAAAAATATAAAACAGCAAGTTTATAACAGCAAGTACGAATGACTGATTTTTAAAATATAGTATAAATGTCATTCATGGTACAAATATACATCATTTACATTATTTTAAAATAATCAAGTTTGATTAGTGTAAGATTATAAAAATTTGGTTGAAATTTTGATATAAAGCACCATGTATACTTTGAGGGCAATAAATCCAAATCCAGTAAATCTATTGTGCCTTTTGAACTGAATCCAAACTTTATCAAGATCAAGGAATATTAATGAACATTAACTTCATTGCAGTATTGCTGCAACATCCAGGATATACGAGATGATACCAAAAAGTTTTAAAGATCACCAAAAAGAAATACCGCCAGGAACATAATTTTATTAAGTGACCCTTAAGTCATCTTTACATAGCCACTGTGCAAAGTAACACATTTCACTTACTGTCCACAGATGGACTTTGTAGAAGTCCTCCTCTTTTACCCAAAAGAATCCACATTGTATTTCACCAAAATCAACATTTTCAGGTCAGCCATGCTTTATTATGTCATATTTTTACCGATTTCCATAAATTTGGTATCAATGGAAAGAGGAGATCCTGACCAATACTATGGTATCAAATATGTAAACTGTGGGTGTGTCTGCATAGAATTACTGGGAGGCATGTAACCCTTTAAATGCAGAGATTTAATCTTGCCAAGTATCTTTGATTTCTCCATGCAATTTATCTGGTTAGCGGAAGCAGGTTGTTGACATCTATTGACACCTGTATAGAAAGTATAAATGCCATTGACATAATTTTTGTACCATAATGTACACAAAGATGAGTGACCATCCTGGCAAAGTTCATCGATATAGCTCCTTTTCTTCTTGGTGATCTTTAAAACTTTTTGATACCCCCTGGTATATAGACTCTGAAACTAACAAAGGTACATATCAACAAAACAAAGTAATAATAAAACAAAACAATGATTGCACCTTTGGACGCAACAATTCTCACAGTTTTGTAATATGGTGTGCTTAATTGTCTTATGCATCATGGGGAATCGAACATCATGATACATCAGTGACTTAGCATACTGAAACTCCCTATGACTAGTATACAGAAATTACGAAGACCAATGTACTATAGAAGTAATAAAGTGGTGAAAAGGTGCAGATAATGTTACTCAAACAGATCAATAAATGTACAGAAAATACAGCAGCTTCCCCTGACACAGCACCATATTTCAGTCATTGCAAGAATGAAGCCTTCATAAAACTAATTACATGCTTACTTCATCCCGCGCAGGAATCAGTACAGTATAGGAAAGTAATAAAACAGTATAATACAATTTAAGTTAAAGATAATAATTCTACATACTTTTGAACAAAAATACATGATATCAAATAAGTATTTGCATTTTACATCATACGTAGCAATAACATATACAGGCAAAGTAGCCAAGATGTGAACATGTTTATGTTTATATACCTCATATATAGATTCCTGTCCTCTGATTGGTTAAAAGTGAGGGCCTGGATTTAACTAGGTCCTATAAATTTACTATGCCCGGGGCATATTTTTTACTTGGCCCGCTCAATGTATTTTGTGCCGTGTAACTCGAGCTTTACGCTCGCGACTATAAGCATCCATGGTCAAACACGCGCTGCAGTGCGTAAGGCTAGTTATAAGACGAAATCAGCACTGAAAGGAGAAACAAATATTGTAAATTATCATCGGGCGTTTTGAGTGCTAAGTGGTTCTTTTAACCAACCAGATGACAAAAATCTATACTCCGTATAAACCATGAATGTGCCCTCAGTTTCCCTTCAGGCATTTTCATGGTTTTGAGATCTTGGGGAAATAATTTAAACCATGCCCCTCAAAGTAGTCAATATTTGTATAATAGCTAAGGATAATAAACAACATACTCAGCTCTTTTCATTGATCCCAATCATCACCTGCTCAATCATCTCCAAATAACTTGACCAAATATTTGGTAATGTGTATAAGTTGTCAGCTGAATTACACAGTACTTGTTATTGTTTCAAATAAATAGTGGACACAAACATAGATTTCTAAATGCAGCCACCGCGTATCCACAAGTTGTGACAAGAATAGGACACCAGGAAGTACGCAGGAGTGTTTCCAATCAGAAATCAACAGTACTGTGACTTGTGCGTGCGTGAAGAGCATTGTGAACTTGCGTAAAATACATATGCAATGGTGTTATGCTAGGCTCTAACTTTTTTGTGTTCAAGAATTATTTGAAACAACAATAGTTTGTTCTCTCTCCTCTAACACTGAATTTTTATTGAACATTTTTTATTTCAAAACAAGAATGTTGATTCAAGACAACTGGATTTTTAATATTTGGAATTCATAAGGAATAACCAAGGATATTAAGGTGGGTATGAAAAGGAAGATTTATACCATATGGAAGAAATAGCTTGGTGAAAAATGGTAATACTTCAAAACTGATTTGGAAGATTAAAAACAATCAGACTTAAAATCAACAGTCAGATGTGATCATCATCTTATGGACAATTGACAGAGCTTGTTTTTTTTTTGTATAGGAATCGTAATAGTGATGCAAATGAATTGGATAAGAAGAAAAGATTTCTTAGTAAATATGTCTTTCTCTTTCTCCACAAAAAATTTGAACTAAAATTGTAATTAGTTAATGTGATATCAGCATCATTTCTATGCAAAATTTAAATGCTGCAAAAATAGCGTTCGAGACAATAGAACGTTAGGTAGATACAATAAGTATGTCAAAATATCCTGTATCATACGATAGTATGTCAATTATATCATATCACGCCATATAGTTTACATGTTATGTGATACGATAGCTCATACATTAGTATGTCAAAATATGATACAGTATAAAATTATTTGGTAAGTTAACGTATCAACAGGGGTGTTTTAATAGTTTGATTGTAATTGATTTGTGTATTTTATTTTTGTAACCCAGCAAAGATATTCTTAAGCTATCAATGATGTAAATAATTTGATGAACAAGAAAGAGAGTATTCCAATTTTTGTCAATAAATTTTTAGAGTTTGCCGAAACTTTGATTTCAAAATTCTCAGAACGCCATTTTTGCAGATACGACAGTATGCTAAATCAGCGACGAATTCCTTATGAACACACCTCTATGCCCCATGACTGCCTACAGGGTCTACTTATCATCATGTAATTCTGCTCATGCAATCTCCACATATGACAGATGGACGTGTGTGTGCTAGTTTCATCTGTCACACACATCACAAATTGCAGAGTAGTAGAACTACAGACAACTCAATATCATAAAAGTTACTTTTTTAAAAAAGGTTACTAATTTTATCAAATGTTCAAACTACAGTAAATTTTCAAAGTTTTATCACACGCAATAATTCCACACACAATGTGAAATTTAAAAGGCAACTTCTAAAATAGACAATATATTTAGACAATAGCAAATTATATATTTACCTGGCCAACTGGATTTACTTTTTTTGATGGCTTCGATATCATTACTCATCCAAAAAGCCTAGTTGATCAGATTTATACAAAATTTGCAATTGTTTCACATCCTGGAAAATTGACAACATTCAGAGAAATATATTTTGACATATTGGGATGTGCCTGTAGTGTTCAAAATTCACAAACAAGCATATAAAATATTTCCACACACAGAACATGATGCATAAAAATAGCTCCAGAATTAGACGTGACATTATGTGACCGTCCACAAAGAACAAATTGTAAAGTTGAGCATAGAGGCATCAAATAAACCATAAATGCACCATACAAGGGGTTTGTATGAATGCTAATAAAAGGTACGATTTGTGCTTTGTATCTTTCAATTTTACACAAAGGTCATTGTAGGCGGTCACATATTGTCAAAATGTATGGATCAAACCATGTTGCACCATTGTTCATATCATATAATACTGTACAATATAAATACAATACACATGCTTCAATTTCATCTTATTTGGTAATTTGATGCAATGTCATACAAACCATGAGATGAAACTTCCCTTAGGCCTAAAAACAATAATTGTTTGATTAGCGTAACATAGAAAAAAAATAGGGTAGGTCAGATTTTTTTTTTATAATTTAAAAAAATAATTTTTAAGTCTATGTTTCACATACAAGATATGACACATATACAAATATATCTTTACTTTTTCTGTAACACATCTTTTATTTGTCATTTTGAATGTCCTGCAAGCCATATTTCGGACCACCATGAATCGATTTCCATCAAATTTGGGATTTGGAGGTACCAAAAAAAAAAGAAGGAGAAGGAAAAAATACGTAGAGGGTTTGTGTGAAAAGTAACCAGGTGTATCACCTGGGTACTAAAATAAACATATACAGTTTCTTACCATGCTAAAAAAATAAAAATATTTAGGGTCGGTAGTAAAAATAGGGTCAGTCGGGTTACGCCAATCAAACAATTATTTTAGGCCTTAGTAGTGCACAAGGCCATCATGTACTACTATACCTCATGAATATTCACAGCTGATGCCGCGACAGTATTTTGCCTATTTCACCAAATGCACACAATACTCAAGCATAGAAAAACTGAAAACTACAGCATCCTTACAATGGTACCCCTGATACATAACAGACATACGTCTGTAAAGAGAAACAGTTTAATATTTTAAAATGCCATTTTATTATGTTTGTCAGAGAAATATTTGTGAGGTATTGCAAAAAAAAAATACAAAATGGTTCATCTTTGGAAATAATGAAAATTCCAAATGAGAAACAGTTAAAAATTCCAAATGAGAAACAGTTAAAATTTAAAATGCCCTTTTATTATGTTTTTCAGTGAAATATGTGTGGGATATTGCAAAAAAATGGTTCATCTTTGGAAATAATGAAAATTCCTGATCTCTCAGCGTTGGATGCATGTATCCACTTCTCATTGGGAAGTAGTCACACCATATATGAAAACCAACATTGCGTTCTAGACGTGAATGAAAAGTTCGTAACAACAACACAATGTGCATCTTGTATTTTTCTGCCAAATTGTGTACAGGTTGTGTACATACAGAAAGAACACTTGATACAGCAATATCACTTGACGAACTCTGTTGTTGCATTTCTCAAAGCATCTTTCGGTTACCCGGGTACGAATTACACACATCTATAACACCTCATGAACAGTAAATTTCTCTATTTCCAACATTTCATCATATACAAAGATCACATTTCCAACACAAACAAGAGTTATATATGACATTGCATCAATTATTTGTTCAAATAAGATTCTACACACTAGCACTGTTCATGTTATGCATGCGATCTAAATTGATTGTCCCAGCTGTTGATGTGTATCTGTTAACTGCTGTAGTAATGTCCCCAGCTGTGTGTGGACCTGCTGTATGCTTTGTGTTTCACTCTGCCGGCCATCTTGCTCTGACGCTAACTTCCGTTCTAATTCTTCTAGTTTGTTTTGTAAAATTACAATAGTTTGTTCTCCTTCCTGCAATGAAAATACAACAAAAATAAGAATATAAAATGACTTGTGTCACCTATCGAAGAGAAATAAGAATATATGTAATGGCTCTGTCGCATACCAATGTATAGGGGCAATTATGGAATTAGCACGACGTCATCAAGACTGTCTATATTATATAGTCATGACTGCATGCCGAGAAGACTAAGACGATTACAGAAACAGGTTAAGGGGGCATCTACCATCATTTTGAGGTGTTATTTTGAAAAGCATGGTAGAAGTAGTTGAAATGTTGGAAGTATGGCTTGTTATATAACTCTACAAAGTATATTAACTGAAGTTTCAGAAAATTATATTTATTTGTAAATTTCAATACTCATATGCAAATGAGCTGGGGTCAAAGGTCACGGAAGCCAAATTTGGGCATAGTGAATTAGTGAATTTTGCCCCCCAAAACAAGTACCTAAGGTGACTAATTTATTTATTTTTTACTATTCAGGTATAATTTATAGGCATAGCCTTGCAACTTAATGGAGAGACTTTATGAATTTTCATCTTCCGGTTGCCATGGCAACAGTTTTATTAAAAAATCACTTTTTTTATTGCTGGATTTGACCTTGAAAGGTCATAATTCAAAAAGTAAAGCCAATTCCAAAAAATTCTCCCATTAAGTTGCAGAGCATTACATAAACTATATTTGAGCCAAATTTGGTGGTGATACACCATTTACAAGTGCAAAATTTTTGATGGGCAAGTTTCCAAGTAGCCGAAAATCGCATTTTGAGATAGCGCATTTAAATATTCCGATAAATAAATAAAGAAATAAGACGTTAAGTGGCTTAAAACATTGTAACTTCGCAAACGAATGTCCTATTTTGATCAAATTTGAAGCAAATGAAAGAAAATAATCAGTACTTCTTCATGTTATTAAAATCTCATTTTTTTTACTGAAAAAAAAATTGATGGTAGATGCCCCCTTAAGGGGCCTGTTAAGGCTTTTTTCATAAATGTTTTTTGCTCTGTAACTCAGCAACGGATAATTAGATTCAAATAAAAGTATACATTTCTTGAAGCGGATTTGCATACTGAACATGATGGTCAGGTCATTTTTGGACCAAAATGCGTAATTTTGGACCTAGGGTCCAAAAATCATGTTTTGGGCCCAAAATTTTACGGGAAAGCTAACTAAATTTTGCTTTGGTAAAAATTTTTTACCAATTTAATTTTTAAAATCTAGAAAGCAATATCTGGAATCGCTTTTCTCAAATTTTTGATTTTTTTCTTAGCTTTTGAGATATCGCCAAAAATTGATCCAAAAAATGTCGAAAATCCCACTCCTGACACCATTTTTTGGCAAAATATGCCACATTTAGACCTATTTTTTGCAATATTTCAAAAAATAAGATAAAAATCAAAAATTTGAGATATGCGTTCCTAGATATTGCTTTCTAGATTCTAAAAAGTAAAATGGTCTAACATTTTACCAAAGTAAAATTTAGATAGCTTTCCAGTAAAATTTTTGGCCAAAAACATGATTTTTTGACCTTTTTTGGACCTTAGGGCAATAATTTCACATTTTGGTCCAAAAATAAGCTGACCATCATGTTCAGTATGCAAATCC
>JXSR01S037969.1:115713-125857 GCA_000969725.1 Ophiothrix spiculata
GTCCCATGTTATTCATTGTAATTTAGATTTACCTTTCTTTTAAAATGAAACTTGCCATATAAGTGCGAGTATATTACGCGTACATGGAATTGTACAACGCACCACGCGATACGCAGCGTGCAACTAGACGAGATTAATGAATGCGTATAAGTTACAAACTGTCCAATTAGATTTACAATTTCAGCGCGTAATTGCGTAACGCGTAACGCAGAGTGTATGAATACCCAATATAACGCATATCCATAACAACAGACTTCCCAAGCCTCATTAGAAAAGTTTGATTTTTTTAGATTTTTGATATGTTGTTTCTGAGGCAAAATACTACTTATGTCAGTTAAAAACCTTTTGTTGCAATTTTTTTGAGGTCAAACCATATATGTCCTCGTCTACATATGGTTTCATTCTATTAGCCGATGACTTAGCTAACCAACTCTTGACTCTAACATATCATACCGGCTTTGGTGAGAATATAAAAGGTAGACTGCTTGAACTTGAAAGTTCTGTAAGCAAGGAACTTTCTATGGCCTAAAGCAGTGGCTTAGCTAGAGTTTTATATCGAGGTGTGAATTTATTTATTTTGACGACCAACAACCAACATATACGATTCAAAATTTTTCCAACATAGCTTTTGAAAACTGACAAGCAAAAAAAAAAAAAAGAGGTTCTCAAGTGCATAGACAAAAATTTCTAAATTCCATGTTTTAATATCTCATGAATCTTGTCTATGAAGACGATTTTGCGATGATTTTTGTAGCTTTTCAAACAAATTGCTTCAAATTATACTCAAAACTGATGTCGTTCAAAAAAACCCGCTGTACTTTTCATCGACTTCATATTTCCAACAGTGGTACAAATTCTTTGACAGGTAACCTCTTCAGACAGACAAATGAAAAACTGGAGTGCAGCCGCACTCCCTCTGCCAATGCCATTGGCCTTAAGGTCAAGAATTGCTTTAATATTCTCACTTAGTTCAGGATAATGGCAGATATTTTTTTATTTTTAATTGTTATAATTATTTCTACTTACCTGCACCTCTCCTCTCAGTCTGTTATTTTCCTCCTCTAAATCACTCACTTGACTAAGTCTCTTGCCTAAATCTTCAGCTTCCTGAAATGTTTATTATAAAAAAAGAGGACAAGGTCTAGAAAATTAAATCCAAACATATTTTAAAAAATCTGTTTCCTCACATACTAAAGATCCAAAATTTAGTTCACCACATTCACAAGCACGCCCCTATAAAGAAAGGGGATAACACAAGGATAAAACTGAGGTGACTCTACAACATGGTTTCATAGTAGTCTCACTCCTCAGAAACAACTTTTTTTAGAAGTAAGGTTTTACAGAACTGTTTCATAAAAGGCCATAGCCCTTACTCCTAAGAAACTTACTGCAGAAACAATTTTCTGATGGGCTACAGTTTTTTAAAACATTTCTGTAAAACTATGTAGCAGAGACATTGAAGTTTTACCATGTGCTTCTTAACATATCATAATCTGATTATTCTACACTTCAATGCGTAATCATAAAAATATTGCTAGGGCTTGTGGTTGACCTTTTTTGAAAAGGAAAATCTTGCAATTTGTTATCACTGATGTGGCTATTGTAAGTGGTTGACCTTCAAAAGTAAATTTTCTCCTTATAATCTGCACTCTTACTACTGATTTCATTCACTGATTATAGGTCAATAAATGCGCATTTCATGTCACAAGTGAAATGAGATAAATTCAATGCACGAACACAATTTTGATGAATCCAATTCATGAGGCCCTTAGGGGACGAGCTACGGGCCGAGTGAATTGAACAGCAATTAAAATTTCCTGCAAGTGCATTGACTCACTAAATTCATACACGACAGAAAAATACTATTTCATATTTTGTAAAAAGAAATTTAAGCCTTTACATGTTTACATGGCCATCAAAAATCAAAATCAAAAAGAAAATCACCCAACAAAAACAATGTAGTGCATTGTTTAATACATTCCTCTTTTGTATTTTTGTTTCGTGATTGACCAGGTTACACGCGGAGTGTATGAACTATGGTTTCTTTTGTGATCAGGAAATCTTATCATTTCCTTTTGTTGATGTGCTATTGAAAGGGCCTGTAGCTGGCCTTCAAGCTTTATATATACATGTCTTGACTATCACTACTGATACATACAATTAACTGGTTAGGTTTTATCTTTGATGGATTAAGGACTCTTACCATTTGTTTCTGTTGATGTGCTATTGTTAGTGCCTGAAGCTGGCCTTCAAGATTAGCTTTATTCATGTCTTCACTCTCACTATTAATGTCATTCATAGGCTTGCTTTTTCCTGTGTCTGAATCTTGAAGCTGAAATAAAAAAGATAAAATTGAACTTTTTTACTTGAGTTTTCGGTGACAATGAGCAAGACTCTGATTCTGCTTCAGATACTTCGCAACATTCCAATTGGACCAAAGTGCGAAGAGATTTGAAATCCAGAATATGTGGCGGAAACGATGTTGGGAACAATCAGGGGTAGAATACCCTACTCTTCATGATACTGACTGCGACTGCATGTACAGGTATGACTCTTCTGTACATGGAACCGAAGGCTTTATGTCCCCTTTGAAGGACGACGATCTCTCATGAAATATTTACCCAATTCTAAATACATCCTGTAAGGGGCGGAGAAGATTGAATATCTGACCCAATGCTCCCATCAAGTCAGATAAACATCTTAGCAAAGATTCCGAGATTCCACTCCAGCAAGGCAACCCTTTCCGGGAATCCAACCCGGGCTGAATGCCTGTGAGGCGACTCTCAGTAGATTATAAAAATTCACCGAAATGACCAATTTATCTTAGTTGTGTGTAGAACTTAAAATATTAATCATGCACTATTGAACCCATTTTTTCTGATTGGGACTGTTTCGTAGCAAGGTGTCCTTTGATTCTCTTTTCTCTAATTATAGTTTGTTCATCACATATATGATATGCTATTATCAATCCGGGGTGGCCAAGCAAAATTGACAACTGATGATCTGAACAACTAGTAACTATTTCCACGGACTATGAACTCTTTCACCCCAGATTCTTTTTCAAAAAATGATCTATTTGGACGGGAGCTGCTCAGAATGTCGCATGTTATTCACTTATAATAGTTGTAGAGCGCCAGCCTTATTTTTTTTTGCCAGAATTGATGATGGCCCTAGATACCACTTTGTATCAGGCTGTTACAGGTTGAGTTCTAATTTTCTTTGCTTTTTTTTCCAGATATTTTTATAATTAGGCCGGAATTTAATTCCATCAAAATTATCATGGCACACTTTCAAAGCCGCTGTGAGTGGCTTCCTTTTATATATGTGTTTCACTTTTAATCCAGTATCTATTCAAATGTTTTTCCATCCAAATTCTCAAACCATTAATCTAAAGGCTTACCTTACAAACATTGTAACAACATTTTGCAGGATGTTACGATTAATTTCCACACGTACCATTGCTCGCAAATAATACAAAATACCTCATGTATTTCATGATGAGGTGTTATTGCGTAAGAGATTGTTACCTCTAAGGTAATCATCTAAAGTGTTATGCATCATGCCATGCTTTTAACAAAGTAGCTTAAGTTTTGTGTTATGTCAGGGGCGAAAAGTAATATCTGTGTGCATTCATAGTTTTATTGAGGAGATGCCATATTTCCAAAATATTTATTCCAACGTAACGTCAAATAGGGGTATTCAGGTTTTTTGCTAATGATACATCAAATCTCGTCGTTATGTGGGAATAAGTACCCTAGTGTAAGGCAAAGTGGTTCTGATGGTTCCCTTGTTACGGCGTAATAATTATGGTCAGCGCTAAGCTTGAACCGATGCATCATATCGGCCATCGTATCGGGCTGATGTTACACCCTATCGGCAAAACATCGTATCGGTAAAATCACCTGTCTTTGCCGATGAACTTTACCGATATTTAAATGGTGCGCTAAGCTTGTCTACTTAGAATCATAAAATGTCGCGTAAATACAGGACATACAATAATATGACATTTCTGACGTATATTCAAGATGAAATCAACCTTTCATAATCATTTATTACCAGGTATAAACGTCAAATGGCACAAAAATATCAACATCAAGCAAGTCACATCAATTCCAATACTTGAACTTACAACATCTTATAAAATAGTTAGGGTATTTTTCACAACCACATCGCCATACTGCGCACGCGCGGCAACCCAATTCCACTCTGTACTGGTCTGTAAAGGGTCAGTCATCAAACAGGTGATAACGCAATTGACATGCAAATTAACAAGTTTGGGCCTGTCTTGTTTATATTATTATGGGATGGATGTGTATTGGGATGAAATGATGGGTACCGAAATGATATTACCACAGAGCAGAGATGCAGGACTGATCTGGAATTCTTATTTACTGGTAGCGATGCTGTGCACTCTTGGGATCAACTCATGGACCATATATTATTTCATGTATCATATTTAATTTTAATAAGGTCAGTCCAGGGTACTTGTCTTAGAGTACTAGGGCGATTTATTTACTGGGTTTTTCACTGCTTGACGACTTGTTTTGGTACATAAAACACAATCAACAGATGATTGAAAATAATGGTGAAAGAAACTTTAGGTCATGTAGTCACTTCGTGAACTTTTTTATTGTGCAAACTAAACACTCCTTTGTACTTGGAAAAGTGTCATCAATCCAGGTCATCAATGCACTAAAACATCAGTATCGGATATCGTATCGGCAAGGTGACAGATATAAAACATTGGCTATCGTATCGGAAAGGAAATGGAGCCATCGGTTCAAGCTTAGTCATCGCTTTGTATCCTGTGGCAAAGGCGCAATATAAATGCCTGTTACGACCCAAAACAAGGATCAAGGTCAGAATTAACCTTTCGGGTTCGAGCTAAAAGCAAAGCAAGAATAAATACACTGTAATTCAGGATTTTAGCAAATAAACAAACAATTTATTTACACAAACAATTTAACAGTGTAACTATCTAATCTACGGTTTTTGTTTACTCACGAGTGGCTTCTGACTTGAACAAGTTAGCTAATAATATTCCACGGTAAAGTCCTTTATGACATCTGTGCAAATGTCCACAAATCCAGATCCAAACGGTACAAAAATGTCCGATAATTCTTCTCAGTTCCAAGAGTAAAAAGTTCCGAACGTTCAGTATCAGTCAATATAAAACTTCAAACGACTTCTGCAATCTCACAACTCCTTGTCCACAGTAATATAAAAATTATCCACTATCCAGCGACTCAGCATCAAAACTTCTCCAATAATAGCTATGCATAAAAGCACTCCAAAAAGTTCCAAAACTCCATCCACTCTGCATTTATCTTCTCTAAAATATCTCAATGATATAACTCCAATAGCCACATAGCGTCCTTTATAGCTAACAAAGCTGACTGACCTCAAATATCAAAATGCATCTCCTTTTATACTCATTTACATTTATCTGGAATAACCTCTTAACTCCACGCCAATCTAGCAAACACAATTCTAGAATCATCTGGCCTACTCTACAAGAGAAATGGGAAATTCCCTCACTGTCAAAACAAACTTGTTTACACATAACACACAATAGCTTCTTTGTGCTCTAGCAATCAATAGCCCATCTCACTTCCTAGTAATCCTTTGTTCTCAATGGGGGATATACCTACTTGACCTTTATATGAACCCCTGTTTTGCAGTGCTTTATATTAGAACAAGTTTGGCCAGTTAAATATTATATTTGACTTATGGTAATAATAAATTACATATTCAGGGGCCTGTAACATGCCAGAATTATTACTATCTAAAACATGCATGGCCGAGCTGTTAGAGCACTGGACTCCGTTACAAGAAGTTGGATCGTCTTCGAGTGTTCGAGCCCCGCTCGCGCCAAGTTCCTTGTGCCCTTGAGCAAGACACTTTACTCGAATGTGCTCCTCTCAACCCAGGTGTATAAATGGGTACCGGCCTTGGCTGGGGAAGTAACAGGTTCGTTGTGCAGTGGACTAGCGACCCGCTCACAGCAATTTATATAACCTGGCCTAATCGCTATGAAAAGGAGATGGGCACCTCTGGATGCACTGAAAAGTGTCACCACCCAATTTACTTTTTTTTATTTTAAAATTATGCATGTATTGCGTGCAGGTTTGCATATCATTTGTGTAAAGTATAATTTGCTAGCTTTGTCTCTATGCGCAACTGAATCTCGGTGCCTGGGGGGAGGGGGCGTGAATTCCCCCAATTTGAGCTCCATAGCCGAAGATGCCATTACACAGGCTGGTATAAAACTTTCAGAATCTATGCCTCTATATCTATTTGGTATTTCACTAAGTTTGAGTTTTATGAACCATCAAATAACAGACGGTGTATTCTTGCAAGTTTTACACTTTTCATAGTTACGAAGAATCGGTAATGAAATGCTATTGTGAACAATAAAGTTTTCATGTGTGCAAAAGTAAACACACACAAAATGATTAAAACTGACCGTGCATGAAGATTACAGTATACAAAAATATCCTCTCTGATAACAATGTGTGTGTACCTTTTTATGGAGCTTGGCATTTTCCTCCTTGTACGTTGACAATTGTTTCTTCCATTCTTCTACGTTGGACGTGCTTTCCTGTAATGCTGTAGTCAGTCTGGCATTATTATTCTTTAATGTCTGTAGCTCTAATTCCCATTTCTTGGCATTATTTGAACTGAAAATGATAAACATTTGATCAAAACTATTAATAAAGAAAATAATATTTACTGATCTATAACCAGGCCTGTCAATAACTATAATTTCACTGATCCCCTTTTGTAACACATCATAAGTCATCTCACATTAACTTGTACATTTATCACCTCTATTAAAAAAAGGCACCTGGCACCATATTATGTCCCTTCAGCAAGTATATATTGTATGTCACAGTCACTAGATATTTTTTTTCATTTTTTTAAAAATTGGTAAGCTTCAAAATTTTCATACTGTTGTATTTATTTGACAATTTTTCCTATTTATAAGCTTCCAAATAATGTGTTTGATGCCTTCCGACATTTTCCTAACTGTTGAAACTAATAATATGATCGTGAGCCATGCTGACAATTTTCTTTTATACATGTGACAAGATTCAGAAAGTGAACATTATTTCAACCATTTAATACGGTGCCATGATTCCCCGCATGATTCCCCAGAAAATGCAAGCAAACGTCCAGATTAAAGGGCCCCATACTGTCAAGTCTCCCGATTAAGGTGGGAGTATCCCGATTTTTGGTAGTCTTCCCGCCCTCCCGATTGGGTTTTCATTTTAAGCCAAATCTCCCACTTTTTAAAAAATTCTACTTCATTGTCCCGCTATATCGTGAAAATTTCCTATAGGTGGCAATGCATATTGTAGTTTTACAGAAAAAAATGGTAGAAACGTTTTAAAACTATATTTTATATCCAATATTGGTTCAGAAATAGAATTAGGAGATAGTTATGAGTCATATGTGCGCTTTTTTAAAGCTGTTCAAAAAGTTTCGAGGTGTACCTTTTCGGCCTCATGTCAGTTGTCCGTAAATGTTACTCTTTATGGAAGTCTCCCGCATCAGAATTTAAGAATGTTGACAGGTATGGGACCCTATTGCATGAAAAGGCAATCTGCACCAAGCATTTTGGGTTAAACTGTCTGCAGTATCTTGCTCCAGCATTACGCTTGATAAGGACAAACCATGTATCTAACTATACACCATAATTTCATGGCCAACATAGAACCTCTTGTCCACTTTGTATGGAAGCAACAGTTGGGCCTTCTTGGGCATGTTTGGTGGCTCCCAGAAGAACAAGTAGTAAGATATGCATCATGTACTCTATAAACCTTGAACTCTGCAACAAGCATCTGATACAAGACCTATATCATATCCCTTGTATTTTCCAACATTGTGAACTGGTGGTTTTGTTTATTGTGTAAGAGATTAGTAATGATTGATTAGAACCATATCACTGCGTATTAATAGTTTTGAGGTACAGCGTTCATATTTGGTAATACCTTTGGCTAATTTTGTTGCTATCACACGGGCAAACAGTACCTTGATCATAAGTTTATTTGAATATTCAGCAAGATTAGGTATGTTTTTTATGATTCTGAAAATATGGAGTAATTGCTTTCCCTCTAAGGTCATATTGTTTATTTGCGTTAATCAGCTACTTGTTGCATACTTCAAGATTTATAGATTATACATACCATCACTTTGCAAAAGGAGACCAGGGTCAATTTCACTAACATTTACGATGCATCGTAGCTATGAAGGGTTTAGCTCATAACTACAAATAGATATCACAAAGACATGAAATCCCTTCGTAAGTGTTCACAGCATCGCAAGGGATATCAATTTTGCATTAAAAAAATTGAACTCTTTGTTAACGTTGTGTTGGGTCAAGAGGTGGTCGTATCTAACGATGGGTTTTGGTCTTACGATGGGTTAACGATGTATTTTAACGTTAGTGAAATCGACCCCTGGCCATCCTGGTAATTCATACCTATCCTATATCAATCATGGCCTAAGATATGATGATGGTGTATAATTTATTACTGCAAATGACCACAAATACCCAAGATTGTTGTGCTTGGAGAAATTTTGTTACTACAGATGATGATGATTAATCTTAAATACATTTTCAGTTTGTGACGTTTCTTGCTTACCTTTGAGCAAGTGCAATTTTGAGTCTGTCATTTTCATACTTGAGCTGAGCATCAGTGGAAGCCAAGATGGGAACCGCACCTTGAGATGAGCCGACAGAACTTGAACCAGAGTCACCAGAAGGTTCCTGGAAGAAAGAAACGAAAATGAAATAAGAAAAATATGGACTAAAATTTACTGTCTTGAAAAGATTCATCAGGATATACAGATAAATTATATAAAGTTCAAGTAACACATCCAGTTCCGGTGTTTCTACTTGGATCTTGGATGATGTGGTCATAAACGTGATTAAGATTATAAGCGGTGACCACATCATCCAAGATCCAAGTAAAAACATCGGAACTGGATGTCGTCACAGAAGTCATCATATGTGATCAAGAGACCAGCAATGTCGGTCTCGAAACGTCATAGCTCCAAACGTGAGTACCACTTGGATATGTTACTAGAACTTTTTTATATTATTTTTTTATATAATGACTGAAATTTACATCCAACAACTTGTATACTTGACATATTCCAGTACCAAATTTATTACCAATTTCATTCTTTGCAGTGTGCCCCAGAAAAAAAACCCTTAACAATCTTTCTGTTTAAGGTTCTTGACTCTACCAGATAGTCAGAAAGCATGTAAAGTATGCATTTCATAGTCCATAAAATGAACTTTATTATCATTTTTTTTTTCATTTCAATCAGTAATCTGAAACAAAACTTATGCATGCATATTCAAATATTTTGGTTCAAATTTGTCTGGCCCAATATTACAAAATTTTAATGACTGGGCCAATTTAACTGAAATTTGTAACAGAAACATCTTAACAGTGAAAACTGAAATTTGAAAAATTAGAGCATGTAACTTTAATGTGTGCATATTGTGTAGGCCTTTGTGTAAAGAATTTGGTGGTAGTTGTGCTGTTGTGTGCAACATTGAAAAATATATCAAGCTTGATTGCACAATTATCACCTAAAAACCAAAATTAACTTCGTGCTTTTCACAACATTCATAATCAATTAGTGATATAGAAATTCTAAATTCATCATTGGTCAACTATCATTTGAGTTTTGAAGCCTTTCCTGACATATTTCTGCAAGAGACAATGTTAGCATTAAAGCTATAAATATACCTGATTATACAGTCAATAATGAACATCCATGGATGTGTTTCAACTGTTTACTTTTGAAATATATCTGCAATATAAGGTTGATTTACCCGGAGGCACAATTCTATTCTCTATCAGATCATGACTCATCTCAACAAAACCATTTCTGACAATTCCAACACTATCAAAATGTTTACTGATCTTCCTGGCTGGACAATCGGAGGAGGTACAATTCCGCCAAATATCCTTCCTACCAGCCAATGTCCTGATCTTGTTCTCATTAATGACGAACAGAAGCATATTTTTCTGAATGAATTAACCATTCCTTTTGAACTTAACATCAATGATGCGCATGTCAGAAAAATGAACAGGTATGGCTCACTTGTAGCTGATTTAAAAAC